>VYZW01045559.1:0-29774 GCA_013401315.1 Balaeniceps rex
ATAGCCATCCATTGCAGCACTCCAGTCATGAGAGTCATCATGAAGACTGAACCCATGTGCAGGCAGCAACTTACATTTGCCATCTGAAGCGGCTGGCATCCACAGCAGGAGACATCAGCAACAAATCTGGAAAGCATGACTCACTAGGGAAGTATAAGAAAAGAATACACACAAACATTAAGTCCATATGTTTTGTCCAGAGGAGACCCTCATATTTGAAGGCCAGCCTGGAATAATTACTTTTCTTCCAAACTTGATCTAGAATAACAACAGATCCTTTTTGCTGTGAGACGTAGCTTACTACCACTGAAAAGTGTACCTCCATGCAGAATTCTTCCCTGTACACAGGGCTGTTGTACAGCCAGAGTTGCCCAGGCACCTGCTTCCAGTTGGGAATTTGTTGGAACCAGGTACGTTGGGGCACTTGTCTGGGGTTTCGGGACATCCAGAGTATGTTGGAAGTGTAGGTCCAGCAGGGCTGGTAGATATCTGGAAAACTCATAGTAGACAGCTGGAAAACATGTCCACTGTGCATGCGTAGAGCAACTCCACAGCAGGACCAAAGGAAATTTTGTAATCTGAACTAAAGAGGGACCTTGTGAAGAGTCTGCAACTGCAAGCTGATGAGGAGAGGCACTTCACTAAACTCAGCTCACCAAAGCTACAGAAAGGTGATTGCAAGCAATCAAGTTAACCTGCATTAAGAAGCTGGTACATCCCAAGGAAGGTCCAGTCACTGATTGTACACATGCTGCCCTCCACTGCGGGAGCCAACCGAGAGAGATTAACACCAGGCAGCTTGGCAGGGAACAAAACAGCAACAGGGTTAAAGCTAGCCTATTGCTCTTTGCATTTCCAGCACCTTGCTTGGCTGAGGGATAGGACCTTAAGATGTGCTAACATGGTTACACACGGTTGTCTGCTCCTCGTCTAAGGATTCATTAACCCTAATATTAAGGGACAGGGTCTTAACTACAGAGGAAGCAGCACTGAAAAGGTTAAGAAGGGACTGGACTCTCCGCCATCCTTTGAGCAAAAAATATAGGCTAAATTAATTATAAATGGATTAATAAAACATCAAAAGTGGAACTATGTAGAAGAGGGACAGAGGGGGATGAAGCAATGAACAGCCTTGGCCCTATAAACAGGAGATAAAACAGGGCAAAGAGATGTCATCAATCTGATGGCTATTTTCAAAACATCAAATCCTTGGACTGACCTTTTGGGTGAGAGATGGCAAGTGTTAAACAGAGGGCCCCACCAAGAGGTACTCCCAAGGGTGGGAGTGCTGCCCGTGTGGGCAGCGGACAGAAGAGCTGGGTTGGGTGGAGGAGCTGGGGTTGCTGCGTGGTGTCCCTTGGCTCGGGAGCTTCAGAGCTTTTGTCACTGCACGTGATGGCAGGAACTCTTTACTTCTGTGTCCAGACTGCTTCTGGATATAGAGACGCATTCAAGACCTTCTAGTAAGGGACACGTACTCTAATGGAAATAGTTATAGGACTTTTTATTCCCCTTGCTCTGGAGAAGGTCCCTGTACATATCCACAAACCCATCCCATCGTTCTTCAGATCTTTTCTCAATGCTTGCCTTTCTTGCATTGCCTACAAGACACACAGACAGAGATGGCTGCTGTCAAGCTGCACATCCTGACCAGGACTGTGCCCTTGCTGTTTCTTATACCATCTGTCCATAAGCTGTACCTGGTGGTCGATTTTGGTGGGAAGCCCTTGGGCTGGGACCCTCATCCTGTTCCATGGCTGCATCATGTACTGTGCAGTGTGCTTCAGGCCCACTTCTGCAGCTCCTAGGAGATACATCAGCAGCATTTATTTTTTAAGTACAATGATCTACACCATCTCCTGTGGGAATATTAGCAGGAAGAGGCTGTGCAGTGCCAAAAATCTCATTCTCCTGCAGTAGAATCCCCAGTGGGATTTTTGCAGAGTTGCTCTGTTGGGGCAGAAACTCCCTGGAGGAGTTTCTCTGGGATAGTAACACTTTGCATCCTCCAAGTATGACTCGCTTTCAGCCACAGGCACTGCGGAAGAGCAGCACAGCAGCGTTTTGTGGGCACACAGTAAAAATCACTGGCTTGTTTTGCATGAAAAGTGGGTAACTCGAAGACCAAATCTTCTGCTCCAGGGTGGACCTTACGTCTGGCTGAGATGCCAGTGAGCATCTCATCCGGAGAATGCAGCATCCATAGTCCGAGAAACTGAGGCTTGTGTAGGAAAGGTGGAAACTTACTGTGACGTGAGGAAGAGGAGAGCTGTGAAGGAGAAAGTGGTGGGACAAAAGGGATTTCCTCCCCAGAGAGGTCAGAGTGCTGTCTGGGAAGAGAGCAGGAAAGCCCAGCATGTCCTTCAGCCCAGAGGATCGTGTCCTTGAATGGCCGAAGAGTGGCTCAGGAGGTGACAGAGAGCTCTGGGGAGAGGGATGGAGCAAGTCAAAGCCCAAGGCAGAAATATCAACTTTTAGAGTCAGGAGCTCACGGAAAACAGGTGGAAGAGACCACATGAGCCCTTTTGGGTCGCTGGCGGCGCTCAGCGAAGGTGGCAGCACGCTTCCAACTGCAAAACCTCAGGGATAATCCAGTGGTTTGCCTCTGGCCAGGCACGCATTGCTCTTCCTCAGCCAGACCCAGCTGCAGATTTGAGCTGCAGAGGGAGGAACGGGGCTTTCCTTCCCTGCCATGCACACAGAGGCACAATCCCAGGCTCAGCGGGGTCTGGACTTGTTCTCATTTAATAGCATTTTAACCACGCCTCACTCTAATCTTTGGCTTTTTAGTGTCTGGATCCTTGACCAGTAGACAGGAAGCTCCCAATAAGCTTTTAATTATGTATGTAGCCTTGTTGTTGTGACGGCTACTGCCGTGCTGGTAAATGATGTCCTTAACCCTGCAATGGGGGTGGGAAGCCGGGTAAAAAAAACCCTCTTGACAAACAAGCTGGGATTTTATTACAGCTCGTGTCACATCAGAGAAGTGAGAGCTGAGTCACTGCCAGGTACAGACAGTGATTGTGAGTCACCAGCATAACCCGGCTCATCCATAAATTCGGTGTTCCGCTGCCCAGCGCCAAGGCCAGTGCTCCCCTGCAGCGCCAATGCTCCTTCGCCAACTTTTGCAGATGCCCTTGCAGTTCCAGCTGCCTGGCTGCCAGGCTTCAGTGCCTGTCCTTGCATTTCGCTTCAGCTCACAGCTTCTCCCCCCTCACCGAGGAGATGCTGGGCAGATCTTCGGTCTGGCAGAGGTGCCTGTCCACACCACCCATGTGCATCAGGCAGGCAGGGCCACAGCCTTGCTCCAAGGGCACCGGGGGATGCTGGTTCCTCTGGATCTAGCTGTCTCTTGCAGAAGCTGTGGAGGCTTCCCCATTCCTGCAGCTGGGGTGCAGAGGGCATGTAGCACTCAGCTGCTGGAGGAGAGTGCTGGAGACTTCCCCGCTTCACGCTGGGGCACCCAGGCACGGTGTTGGCAAGGGCAGCACAGGCAGAGGCAGATCCTGTGCAGGTATGAAGGGGAGATTGTGGAGCCAGATGCCTTCAAGGCTTTTGGCACTCAGAAAACCAGCACGTGGCTGCATATCCATGGCGCAACAAGGAGAGGAATTAGGGGTCTGTGAAAGTGTCAGAGACCCAAGGCCAGCAGGTTGAGAGGAGTAATTCTGCCCCTCTACTCTGCTCTGGTGAGGCCCCACCTGAAGTACTGCATCCAGCTCTGGAGCACTCAGCACAGAAAAGACATGGACCTGTTGGAGCGGGTCCAGAGCAGGGCCACGAAAATGATCCAAGAGCTGGAAGAACCTCTCCTATGGGGAAAGGCTTTGAGAGTTGGGGTTGTTCAGCCTGGAGAAGAGAAGGCTCTGGGGAGACCTTATTGTGGTCTTTCAATACTTAAAGGGGGCCTATAAGAAAGATGGGAACAGACTTTTTAGTAGGGCCTGTTGTGATAGGACAAGGGATAATGGTTTTAAACTAAAGGAAGGTAGATTTAGGCTAGATATAAGGAAGAAATTTTATATGATGAGGGTGGTAAAGCACTGGACCAGGTTGCCCAGAGAGGTGGTAGATGCCCCATCCCTGGAAACATTCAAGGTCAGGTTGGACGGGGCTCTGAGCAGTCTGGTCTAGTTGAAGATGTCCCTGCTCATTGCAGGGGGTTGGACTAGATGATGACCTTCAAAGGTCTCTTCCAACCCAAACCATTCTATGATTCTATGATTCCAAATCCATGCAGAAATGTAAACTGGCATCTGTTCTCCTCTAAAACCCCAAAGGCCTGAGCTCTCACCCACATCAGGGACCCTTTCCCTCTCTTGGTTCATCACCACAGCTGCAATTCACACCTCCTCCCCAGCTGACCAGAAGAGGTTGTGAGGACATGTGGCCCCTGGGGGGTCCCTCAGCTTCAGAGCCAGCACCTCACCATGGAATAAATGGAAATTTTTTGACTTGAGAACTTGTTAAAAGATCTATTTCCATTGGCTGGACTGGTGAAGGCAGAATGCACTGAGGCCAGCATGTCTGTAAGGAGAGGGTCTAGCTGGGGTAGCACTTCATGTTTCCGATTCTTGTTTTAATATGTTGATTTTTAATCGTGAAACTGAGCTCAGGAGAAAAATGTGCTTTCACCTGCATCAGGTCCCTGACCAGCCACGTGATGCTGCCACAGTGTGAGCAGTGCAAGCAGTGTGAGCAGTGCACTGGGCATGCTCCCCTGCCACAGCAGGAGCTACTGCTTGGGTCAGCCTGATGCAGCCATGAAGCTGCAACAGCACCAACTACAACAGTGTGCACTGAGCAAATACATCCACGTCCACTGATCACAGCCCCTGCCGGGCGGCTGACACTGCTTCGGGGTGGCCTCACTGGGAGAGTACCCTCTGAGCACTGCCCTGCCCTGCAGAGCATCCCCAATAGCCCACCCAGCACTTTCCAAATGTGCATTGAGACCTAATGGAAATGGCTAAAACAATGGGCAGAGGAGGCTGGGCAGCTGGAGAGGGTCATGCAGGGGACAGTGGCATCACAAGAAGTCTCCTGCAGGGATGGCGGGTCAGACAGGGAAGAGGCTTGGGATCTCCTGGCAGGTGGCCGCTGGCCGGCTGGCCTGGAGCCAAATTGGTGATCTTGGGCCATTTCCTAATGGCAAGTGTTCACAGCTGAATTGGCAGTAAGCACTGCCCGTGCCCTGCCAGGGAGCTCAGCGGCAAAGGCAGAGAGCTGTCTGCCAGCCACAAAGTGCAGCCGCACTGCCCAGACTCTGTGTTTAAGTGTAATGAGGACCTTTTCCTCTAGCACTGCCCAGTGCCTGTGCTGGGAATAAATGGGTGCTCTCTTTCTGTGGGGTGTCGCGCTAGCAACTTCTGAAAGCTTTACTTTTACAAGAAGTCCTTTTAAAGATAAACCAGACAAAATGAGACAATAAACCCCTTGAAAAATTAAAGGAAAAGAAGGGTAATGTAACACAGTTAATGAAGGCAATGAATAATCTGCCAAGTAGCCAGGGGACAGACATGGCATGAAGCTATCACTTAAAGTCTTTACATCCTGCTTCTTTCCTAACTCACCTTCCGCCCTCGTCCTTCAGTGACACAGTGCCTTTTATATCAAAGGTGCCCAAGCACTTCCCATTCTTCTGTGCGCAGAAATCACCTCGCTCAGTCCCAAAATACGTCTGTGAATCTGGGCGGAGTATGGCAGCATGTGATAATTAACATTACACAACAGCTCAGGACCAGAAGCGAAGGATAAACTTGGTCCTGGATTGAAAATAAGCTGGGGTGTGTAGGATGAACCAGCCAAGCTGGGATTCAGCCATGAGCTCCTGAGCCCTGGGTGTGCAAGCGATCTGGCGCTGTGGTTTTGACTTCATTTTAGAAAGTCGCAGTCGTGGCCTGACAGCACCAGCCAAAACTGGACTGAGCGATGGGCTCGATCTTGACTCAACACCTCTGACAGCAGCACCTTCTTAACATCTTCATATTTCCAGGAAACCTTGGAAGGGGGCCCAGCCTGCCAGACGGCTTTTTAGAAATTGGGAAACCAATCATAGTTTGAGAAAATCATATTAGTGCCTCTCCGCAGACACGGTCCGTGCACATGCGTGAGTCAGTCCTAGCAACCCAGAAACCTGCTCGCACCAATGCAAACATCATGCTCGTGCTGGGTGAGCTCCAGCTGACGGATTAGTGCTGCAGCACTGAAATGGCTTCACGGCTGGTGCGATAAAGCAAAGATGTCAAACTTTACAGCAAGCACAGCACACTCCAAGCAGTCCCACCCAGCATCTGAAGAGTGGTGCCTGCCAAAGCTCTGTGAGGTGGCTACTTTTGCTTCTGGGCATAGTACGTTAATTTATTCTTGCTCAGTAGGTGAGATGCTGTACTGAAAGGGGAGTGGCAATAGCATGTGGGACCCAGGAGCCAATGACACTGCAGACAATGGGGACCTCAGCTCAGTTCCTGGCTCATGCTGGGGTGACTCAGGGTGGGCGCAGGGCACAGGCGGCATGGGGAGGACAAGCAGTTTGCTGATGGGAATGGGCCATCTTTCCCCAGAAGAGTTCAGGGACAGCCAGCATGGGCAAGCAGCCAGACCCTCGTGCACCCATGTCATCATGAGCAGCATCTGCAGCATCTCCATCACAAGGATTTCACCTGCCAGAAATCCTGTACAATAATGCAAACATGCTGCCAACCATGTCATGCAGCATGAGGAAAGTGTTTGCGTTACTGAGCCCGGGAAGGCATCTGCATGTGCATGCAGTGCTGCAGGACACAGGGTTGGGAGCAATGAGGTACCTGCAGCAGTGAGTCCCCAAATCCCCCTTTCATCAGCATCCAACCTCACTCACGCAGCAGGGTTTTTGAGCACACACTGAGAGCCCTGCCTGTGACTAACAGCTCTGTGTTCAGCAGCCTCAGCAACATCAATGATGCTCTTCTGCTCCCCAAAGATTTTTCCTCCTGTTCCTCCGCCACTGTCAAAGCTCTTTAGCTAAGGACAGTCCTGGCTGAAGCTGCCTCTCCTGCAGGGAGGGAAGGAGGTGCTGGCCATGAAAGCTTTAAGCTCATTAGCTGCCACTGGAATGGGTAATCAGAAAGCAGCCTTTCTTCTTTAGGCACCACCGACAGAGGAGGGAGGACTTCCGTCTCCCCTCCAGTGCAGGATTAAGGAAAAATATTGAGGAAGAAAGAGCATGTTAAATACCACTTTTGCTGGGAAGATCTCTGGCAGGCTCTGGAGCCCTCTGTCATGTAGGATGGGACTGGAGAAGCACAAAGTAAAGGGCTGGCTCTGGGTGGTCTCCAGGTCCACGCTGGGTGTGTAGGTGAGGGAGCAGGATGGTGCGATGGTGAGACTAGCCTGGGGCAGGCTGGCCTGCACCAGATCTCCTGCACAGACCATCCTGCATGATTTACCCAGGGACTTTGGTCCTAGCTTGTAGCTCCATCAGTATAGAAAAAAAATCCTGTTGCAAAAGTTGCAATGGTGTGCCACAACAGAGAGCCCTGCTCCTGGCACGGGTGGGCAGATGAGGCAGCTGCAGCATCGCTGCCCTCGCTGTGGGTCCCATGGGACCTTGACCCCCTCCCTGCCCCTCCAGCCCTGGGCACGCCTGCACCTGGCTGCCCACCACCCTGCCGTGCTCCACGTGCCACCAGGCAGGTGGGATGCTGGCATGGGGTGTCCTGCAGCACAGGCAGCAATGGGGTATGGGAATAGGGCACTCAACACTTGCTTTCTAACAGGCATTAAATATTCTCTGAGCCTCCTCATGTGGGACAAGACCCTGAAATGCATCCTCTGCTTTCCCCGAGCCTCCCGGGTGAGACCAGACCCCAAACCCCCTTTTTCTCTCTGCAGAAGAATGTATAATCAGTTAAGTTAAAACTGATTATCACTAGCAAAAACAGAGAGTGGAAATCTGGCACTGGTCTATGGCTTTACTGCTAACCCCCATATGTTTGTGGGGTTTGAGGCAGATGAGTGTTTCCTGCTCGCACCTCCAGCAAAACTTCTCTCCTGCTCATCCAAAAAGCTCCTGCCAAAACTGTGGCTTGCGCAGCAGAGGCACCGCACTGTGGGATCCCATCATGGAAAAGCCACGTGTCTTCTCCTGTGACACTGTCCTCGTCCCCATAGGATGCTCCTGGCACAGACTGTTTTCCTCCCTGCGCCGGGGGAGAACAATATGGGGCCCTTGGCTGCGCAGCAATGTTGTTGGCTTTTCTGGAAAGCTGTTAGCCAAAGGCTGCGAAGAGAACATGGCGAGGTAATTGGGGAAGATGAAACTAATCTCATTTTTTTGTTGTGAAAGGGGCGTGAAGAAGAGGAAAGGAGATGTACCGGTAAATTACCATCAGGGCTGCTATAGTAACACGGCTTTAAAGATTGCCTAGTTGGCCTCCTTGGGGCTATAGAAAGCTCTTCAGATTGTTCTGTAGTTTTCCACTTTCTCCTGACGCAGGCTGATCAGGGCTGCCTAGTGCTTTCTGACCGCACTGTGACTTGCGGTCCTGCCTGTGCACCCATCACTGCCCTCACCCCAACCTTGCCTGCGGCCGGGTGCAGCCAGAACTGCCTGCGCAGGGACCTGCTGCCAGCAGAAAAGGTGCAGCGGAAGGAAGCGGACTGAGTCTCAGGGATGTGTGTTAACCTTTCTCCCTTCCAGCTCCCTGGATAGTTTCAGGGAATTACCTTTATTCACTAATATCCTTCTCATTTCTCTCTCATTTATTACCTTTACTCACTTGTTTCCCTGTGGGGCATCAGCTAAGAAGAGAGGGGCCTCAGACAAGCCAGCTGCTGATCCACAGCCTCCCCAGTACAGCACAGGTCCAGTGATGGTGTACAGCCTAGTCCCAGGCAACGTGCAGCCAGAGCATCCCACAGCCAGTGCAATGCCCTGACCCAAGCCCTGTCCAAGCCCCTTTACCCCGACAGTTCCTGCTGACCCAGGCGTGCTTGTGTGCAGACAGTCCCCTACAAAAGGGCTGGGGCTGGCATAGAGACGTGTGAGACATGAGTCAAAGGGGGAAGCTTTGCTTGCCACAGCTGTGTGGTTCCCTAAGAGTCATTTCCCATCCCTAAAGGGGACAATTTCCCTCCTTTTTTTAAAGGAAAGCCCCAAACTTCCGAGAAGCAGTGCAATGGCTCCAGTCTGAAGTGTTATCAGATGCCTCAACTGAGACAACAGAAAGCATGGGAAAGCTTTTTTCCTCCAATCTCCCATCAAGCTGCTTGAGCTTGCCTCTTATGCATGGACCATCTATATTTCTATGCAGTTCTCCAGCTGTCATCGCTGTAGAGTAGGCTGCTTTCCTCTGCATACTCAAGAGCAAGCCTTGTTTTCAGCACAGTCAAGCTCCGGGTCAGATGTGATGCTTAAGTGTATATGCTGGATAAACAGGATTTAACAGGATTTCTGACTCCAGGGACTACTCATGAAAGCCTGTCCTCTCCCAGCACTCTTGCATTTCATTCTTCTTCAACACTAACTTAATATACGTGGAGGCGTCTGTATTTTATGTCTTTGCTTCTTTGAAGTTCACTGGGATGGAGAAATGCTAATGTTTAATTTCTGCAGGAGGGAGAATGTGTTAACAACCAAACCCCACAAAGGAACCCAGGATAATTTAGTAAAAACAAAAGGCTGGTGTGCATTCTGCCATGAAAAATTTGAAATCAGTAGGTGTGCTGGCCTGCAGCTTCAAGCGTTTAAGTGTTTTCAGTTATACACTGTAAACCCACAGAAATAATCGGTCTTATGAAAATCGGTCTTTATGAAAATAGCACCTAGGGTGTAATTTTATTTCAGATGAGACAGATCTTGTCCCTGTGCTGAAGAGCTTAGGGTCTTCTAGATGTGCCACAATATATGAAAACAAGCACAAGTGAAGTAAGACTTGGCTCACAGCGAATGAGGCCACATGGTTTCTCAGGAGCAGGAAAGCACCAACACTTGTTATCCCCTGGTCGCACACACTCATGCAGCCCCCAGCAGCTCCCATCATTAGTACACTGTCTTCCCAGCATCCTGATGGAGCCATCAAGACCATCCTGCAAGCGGGTAGAGTAGGGCCTGGAGAAGATGAGATTTGCCCACAGTAACTCCATGCACCGAGAGACATGGGGGTTAGAAGATGCATCCTGCAAGTCTCTCTCCACCTCTTCACCACTTCTCCCTGGGCCATGCTCACACCTGTGGAGTCATTGGCTCCACGAGCCTCTTTGGAGCCAGGTCCAACCCACTGTGGTGATGGGTTGGGCTGGGGGCAGAGTCATTCCTGCCCTGTCAAATACTATGTAAAAACCTTAGCTGCAAGGATTTGGTAAAAGTAACTAAATACCTATGCAGTGGTTGTTATTCAGTTTGTTTCCTTCGTGCCTTGGCACAGGAGGAATTCATGCAGCCATCAGGGGACCACTTATCAGAGTGGGCATTGAGCCAGTCAGGGTCAATGACAAACCCTCGTTAGCTGAGAAGCTCTTGTAAGCATCAGCAAAGAAGAAAAGACTCATGAAACTGTTCACTTCTTATTAAAAGATCGAGAAAAATACGGAGGTGTTATTTAAAAGTGGGTGCGCTGGAACTAAATACCACCTGCTGGCAGCTGTGCTCCAAGCACAGTCCAGACCCGTTTTCGGGGACACATGCTCAAGAGAGAAAAAAGATCTGCTGAGGTTTGAAGCCTGGGAAAGCAAGGAGTCATAAAAATGGGAGGGCAGCTCCATTTACTCCTCTCCTGGGGCACTGGTGTTATGTGCTGTAATACACCAGAGGTGGATCTGCTGAATAAAAATATAGGCTAGTGTTTGTCAAAACGCGATGGCTCATGCTCGCTCGTGCATGGCAAACAAAAGGCTTGCCAGGCCTGCTGCAGCCTGTTGAAGGACCATTGGACCTAGGCCATCTTCTCTCCCAGCAATGTTTGATTAACATTTGCAGCCTCATTATCTCCACCCAGACACCACGTCATCACTAGGGTGCTTGAGCACCAGCATGTTTGCAGGGAGCAGAGAGCAGGTACCTTTCATGATGCTGGAAGAGAAGAGAATGGGACAGGGCTGTTTGTCCCACTGGATGTGAAACATAACTCTGAGGTCCTGTAGAGAGCTAATGTAAGAGTCTGATGAAGGTTGCCTGGGTCAGTCACACAAGCCTCCCAAGAGTCGATCCTCACGTCCCTGTCCTGACGTCCCTGTCCTTCCAAGAAGGACATCATCAGATGAATGCTGAAAATTTGCTCCAGCACAGGAACACAAGTCCAGAGCCACTACTGTACTTGGTAATGCCTAGGCGAGGACCTTAAGACCTGCTGTAAAACTTCTTGATTTACGAGAGCTGTGTCGGAGCCCAGGAGGCTCCCTGGCAGCTGTAGGCCACCTTACACATTTCAGATAGCTGATGAAGAAGGAACATCCCCTGGTTCCAACATCGAGTTTGTTTACTCTCTCCTCCAGTTACATGTCTCAAATGGAGCACATCCATCTTCGGGAGTGAGACCAATGCCTACAGGGCAGGCAAAGCTGTAACCAGAAACTTGCTGAAACTTGCTGGAGGGGAGGGGATTGCAGTCCACAGCTCAAACCCTGTTATGCTGCTCTGTAATTTTTTTCCATTCTTTTCCAAGTAGACAAAGGCTCCTGCCTTCTGCCGGTAACTGCAGGCATAAATCTCAGCTCTGACCAGACCTGAACTCCCAGTAGGCACACGTTCCCTCATACAGGATAACACTATCACTCTGGGAGGCAGCCAGTGCCCTCGGACTTTTGTGCTGTAACTGAAGAAATTGCTCTTTGCAATTGAGCCTACCTGGCCTGGGTTCAAGAGGAAGCAGCTCTCCCAGGCTGCCACTCCTTGAAGTGCAGACCACGAGCAGTACAGACATACCTCAGAAGGAGGACGTTCCTAGTCTTAGTAAAAAACACTATTTTTTTACTTCACACTTTAATGAAAGTATGCAGTGCCCAGAAGGTTCCTCTGTTTCTATTATGAAATGTTTTGGAGTTTACCAGGATGTGGCTATTATTCATTGGTTTGCAGGCTTGTGAGCTGAAGGGTAAATTTTTATTAACGTCTTCTCAGATGAAAGGACTCAGCCTTGGGGTTTCATGCATATTTACATTCAGTGCTAGACTTGCAGGGATGTTCCTCTTGACATTTCGCTTGGTTTCTCTCTGAGAACAGGAATCTTCGCACCCTCTTGCTTAAGCATTGTGCAATAGTCAAGCAAAAAACGGATGAAAACCCACCTTTGGCTAAGAGAGAGAGATCTGAGGACCTGACATGGAAGTTTTGCTCACTAAGAAACTAGGCTGTTGTTCCCTAGCAGCTTGTGAAGGGTACAGTTTCTCCATGATCATAAGGAAGTAAATGTAAGAAACTTTCCTGTTGGAGGCAAAAGATGGCTTTAAGACAGATGCTTTGCCTTCAGAACTGGACATCTGGAACTGGTTCCCATTTTTGCTCTAGATCCCATGTGGGACTTATCCAAAGCCTTTGCTTTTCTTCCCGAGATCCCCTGCTGAAACTCTGAGCTCTAGGGCAGGGACTGCAGTGCCTTGTGTCAGAAGATGATGATTTAAAACACAGCCTTTGGGTGCTGTGATAAGGTATCGTGGTGATTCATCACAAATGGAAGTCATCTCTGCTTGGTAGCTGGCACAGCGTCTGTGCTGGCCTTTGAAATGCATCGTCTTCTGCCTCTTCCAACCTGTGGTCTCCTGTGAGACAGGAGAGACACAGAGCAAGCTTTTGTGGCACAACCCTCACTTGCAATTTGTAAAGCTTTTCAATTGCCTGGGAAAGACTAAAAATAGCTCTCTAAAAGCTTTTCATTGCTCCTTTATCATTCTTCCCTATTGTGCTCCTCAAATGGAATAAGGACAGGCCAGCCATGAGTGTCTCTTTCCTGAGCGTGTCTCGCTGGATGTCCCAGACTTCAGAGAAGTTCAGTATCAGGAGACATTGGATCCGTGGGTCTTGCCTTTATCTGAAGTTCACCTGATGGAGTCAGAGACAGCTTCCTCTGGGAGAGGGGAGGGACAGGGCTGCACGCATGCTTCATTTCAGGGTCAGCTTGCAGCAACTCAGCCCCGTACGTCTTGTTCTGGAGGTTGCCTTCCTCTGTTAAACTCTAAGATTACATCCAAATTAAAACACTTAATCTCCAATTCTTCAGGTTGCGGAGACAAAAAGCTTTAAATCTGGAATGGAGTGTAAATAGATCCATCAGCGTCTGTCTCTGGGCTGCATGTCTGATATGCCGAACAGTGCCTGGCTAAGCGGAGCGAGTATTGGTGCTAGAATAAGTGACCGACTAAAGTGTCCATCTGTTTACCTAAGCCTCTGCTGATCAAAGAGCAGAAGGAAGGAGAGGTGGGTGAGTTATGACTCTGTGTTATCATCTCAAATAGCACTTGAACATTGCTGAGGAAAAGTTAAGCCCATCACCCATCATAGGAGCTGCAGTACTATATTTATCTTCATCTTGACACCCTCAAGTGTCACTATTCTTTTTTTTGTTTTTTACTCTTGCTTGAGAAAAAGATGTCAAGTCGATATTTAATGCAGCCTCAAGAATGTTTATTGTACATCACTTCAACGTCCTTGAAAAGCTGGGCTGGAGAGTGCTGCCATCGACCACCTACCAGGGATGAGAGCACAACCCCAACAGCAATGGCACAAGCTGCAGTCTCGTGCCAGGTGTTTCTTAAAAAAAATTGCTTTGTGCTATGGTGGTAGTAAACTCAAGCTCGTCCAGCAGCAGGGCATGCATACAGCAATCCTACCTAAAACACAGAACACATTTTCTCCTGGGAGTGCCCAAGGTCCTGTCTGTGCCCAGGTCACAGATGTTCAGTTGTTGCTGCTGGATCCCGGGGTTTCCAGCTGGATGGCTAAGCTGAATGCTCTTACTGGGAGCCCCACACTTGCCTGAATTGGGGGCTGCCTCTGCCAGATCTCAAACTGAAACAGAGCACAAACTTTGGCCTAAGATTAGATGAGAAACTCCCTGAGGGGACCAAGGCAGTGCAGAGAGCTCCACTAGCAGTGCTCTCTGCTTTGAGTCTGACTTGGGATGACTGCGCCTCCACCGGAGGATGCCGTGCTGCCAGTGAGGCCATCTTTCTGCTGATGAAACTGAAAACAGAGGAGGTTCAGCCTGCTTGCAGTCATGCGGAGTTCCCTTGGTACATTCCCAAGAGGAGGCTGTTAATCCCATTGACCTGGCTTGATTTCAATCAACGTGGGAACACTCCGCCTACACAGGTTGTTCTGATAGTGTTATTTGGCTGCAGCAGGGGTTCCCATCCTTTTTTCATATTTTATATGCATTTTGTAAATGGAGTGTATCATAGACACCTTCTGCCTTGGCAATCACACATGCTCTGTCCCCAGCCGTCTGCAGTGTCCATCCCTGGCAATACCCTGGTTTGTTTCTACAATAACATAGTTTTTCTCTCTAGTACCTGCATTAAATGCTTTTTCTTTTTTCATGAACAAGTTTTTCTCAACTTTACACTCTCTGGCTTGAGCTGTACGTGAAACCAGCCCTCACTGGTAAAGCCATCTCTGACAGCCCCTGCCAGTCCAGGGACTGGGAGCACGTTCATCTTCTTGTCCTCTTGCACCAGCCCGTAGTTTGGCCAACGCATTCTCCCTGCTTGGGAGAGAACCAGTGCCCTGTTTGTACAGCTTTTCTCATATCTTACTGTACAAACATTTTTAGATATGAATCCAATATGTGCTTTGTCACATGGCCACTAATCATTTAGCCATGTGTAGTATCTCTCTGCCCCTAAGATATACTTCTCTGGAGGTAAGACGTACATAAAGAGCTTGCCTCTATTTGTCTGGTGATAAAGTCTTTCCAAAGTCCTGGGTTTTGCTAGCCCCATGATGCAGCTAACAGATGTACAGGCAAGGCTTTGAGTTATTCCAAGTGTTTGCAGGTGATGTGAGTCCACCAGTATCTGTGCACAACCAGCCATGGCCCAGTGTGGTGCCTGGGTTCTCAGACTGCCACCTTGGGGCACATCACAGGTTTTGAATATCCTGCTCTTTCTGTACCCTTGGAGCACTTGATTGAGACACAGTGACTTTCATCTTTACATAAGCAAAATATCGCTGGGTGACTTTCAGTGAGGACAAATTGCCAACCATTAACCATGTGGTGGTGCATGCACAGGTGGTCACCCAAAGGATGCTGGTGGCTCCATGCCTCAGCTGCATGACCAAAGGACTGAGGTAGGTCTTTCTATATGTGTCTGAGACGTATGTAAGCATGTCCCTGCATAGTGTCCCTCTTTACCCACGTGTCTTGGTCAGAGAGCTGGCTGGGCAGCAAGTGAGACACCATCCCCCTCACCCACCTCCACTCTTCTCCTTCCAGTGTGGTTGTCCAGGTTTGCCACTGTCCCCCAGTGTGCTTGATTCTGATGTCCCATGCTGATGTTTTGCTCACACAAGGTGTGACGTCCTGGGGAACACCTGCCAACAAGGAGGACTTGAGGTGAGGAGATAAAAACTGGAATTTCAGAAAAAGAAAAGATCCCTCTGCTTGAGTCATTACCAGCATCTGCTAGTGAGCTGCTGGGGTCCCTGCCTTCCATGTGCCATCTCGTGACTGGGACTGCCACCTCGTCCCAGCCTCTCTGGTTAGGCTCTTCTTGCACTACAACCTAAATTCCAGAACATTCTTAAGTAAAATTATTTACTGAGCATCTGGCAACAAACCCTGGAAGATAAATCTGGTCCCTTCACCCCAGCGCCATCCATAGCTTTGCCACTCTCCTTCCACACAGGTTCTGCACTCTTCCAGCACACTACATGGCACTGTCCCTACCTCTGCCCTAATTCAATGGCATCAAATGATTCTTCCTATCAGATAAGAGCTCTGGAAATGTAACAGTTTGCTCCAGCAATTGAAACAGGTGTCCTCTGGGACTGGTATAATCTGATTACAGAAAGCCCTGAAGTGCAAGACAGCAGCAACATTAATGAGCCTGTCTGAGAAGAGATGAGGCAGGAGAAAAACAGTCTGCCTGCCAGCTTCTGAAAATTAAGCTATGCAGTGGCTATGAAGATACACAGTATTACAGGGAGCTTAGAAAGGACCAAAATGTGACAGGTCTCGTCATGCAACCACACACACGCAAACACCTTGTGCTCTTCTGCAGGGAAGAGTGGTAGGGATCTGAGAGCCATTGCTCATGCAAAACATGTTCCTGAGGAGGGGATGAAAACTGTTCTTCACAAATGCAGGAGCAGGAAACCTTCTTGACAGTAAATAAAAACTACTAATCAAAAGAATTGTAATTAAAGCAATTACCGTGTTCTCTGCATACACATGTTTCATAAAGTCTAATAGAGTACAGTGCTGGGCCTTGATGGATAGGAAATTGCTGGTTAATCACTAAGGAATGGATAACTTCCTCACCCAGGCTTCAGCTAATGACTTTAACACGATCTTTTGAATGCAATTTGTACCGGTTGTGATTATGGAGAGACTGTTCAGCAAAGTAAAGCTGGTTAATAAAGTTACTGCTCCCTGTGTGTATCAAAACAAGTCTTTGAAGCGCTTCACATGAGGTCCAGCTTCACTGAAGCAAAGTTGCTTGGGTACTGTGCTGTGCACAAGTGAAGGCTCACATGGCGTTGCTGATTGTTTGGTCCTCTTGCAGCCTGGGATGGAGTTGCTTTTGGCTCCCCAGCACAGCCCAGAGCACGGAAGGAGGCCAAAGCTGCTTTGCCTGTCTTGTCCACTGGCAAACCCAACCTCCCAGGAATTTATTCTCTGTTTTTTCCACCTAGCATGGACCTAAGACTGCCCTGAAAAGCCATATTTCATTTGCAATTACAGCTCAGGAGGCCTACTGCCACAGCCTCATGGTGGTCCTGTAAGTGAAGTGCTCACTCCAGAGCATTTGAACCCTTTCTGTCTTAACTTCTTATTGTTCCACTGGCTCTTTTTTTCCACTTCAATTTCCTTCTTGGAAATGGCTTCAGGTTGATATCTTGAAACCCCATCTGGAAAGCTTTATCCCTTGGAGACCTTTGGCACAACTCAAGAACTCAGCAGCTGAACCCCAATTTAAAGTGTTGGGCTGGCAGCTGACTCCCCCGGCACAGTGCAATGCCACCCGGAGAGAGGCAGTGTATCGCTCCACACATCTGTCAGGCTTTGGGATCTCTTTTAGCAGTCACTCCTTGTCAGCCTATGGTCAGGACAGCAGTTTGCCAAGGTTGTATCGCTACAAGTGACAGGAGAGTTAGGCTTTTTAGTACCCTTCTCTGAGATCACTTGGATTCCTGGCAACTTTGCTCTCATCTCAGTTTGGGGATGTCCAAGCCAAGCTGACTAACAGTCATCTTAGATGAAGGGCAGAAAATAAACCTATCAATCAGCTGCAAAGAGCATACAGCAGCATGAAGAAGCACATTAGAGGCAAAGTGGACCCATCAGAGATTCAGAGTGAGGTGCCTCTTTGGGAGGAGAAACACCCATGCTTTAACATTGCCTCTTTAGAGATAACTTAGTGTCATTTTCTATGGGTGCCTCATAAAATGATTAAAATAAATGTCTTCAGAGTACAGTTTTCTCTCCTCTCTGGGAATGTTTCCAGCTCACTAAGTTACAGCATCACCACAAAGAAAATGAAATTTTATAATTATTGAAGACAGCTATCAGAAGAGGGTAATACTGTTTAACCATGGAGTTGCTGGTAGCATTGGGGCAATGCCACAGAAGGCACATTCAGGGGTTTTGGCCTGACTCTTCAGCCTCCTGGTGCCATCAGGGTCCAGGGTCCAGGAAGAATCTTGGGTGATTGCTTGGAAGTGCCCAGGACCACAGAGGGGTGCTGCTTCGGCGCTGCTGGCTGGAAGGACCTGCTCTCCCAGGCATGGATCAGGAGGGGCTGTTGTGTGCCACAAACACAGAGTGGGGTGATTTGTAGGACTCAGCAGAGTGGACACATGAGCATGCAGTGTCATAGCAGCAGGACAACGGGACTTTTACAGGACTTTTACAGCAAGCACTTATTTGAACTCTTTTTTTTATCCACAATGAGTAATATTAAAAATAGAGTTTGAACTCATTTTCTCTCTCCCTTCCCACCCACTGTCCATTCCTGTCTCCTCTTCCTTCTGCTGTCCTTCAGGCTGCCCCTTCTCCATCCTGTCCCCTGTTGGCCAGTCACTCCCTATCTTCCAAAGTCCTCCACCAACCTTTTCGCTTCCACAACCGTGTTTATTGCTCTTCTCTTCCTTCCTGTTGCAGACACACTTCCCTTCCTCCCCCGGTGATGTCCTGGCTTAGGGTTTGCCGGTGTTGGGTTGCAGATTCCTTGGACAGGGCCTGGACCTTGCAGCTTGCTTGGTGTATTCCTGGCCAGCTGTCAGTAACACGATACACAGGCTGAGCCTAAGGCGGCTCTTTGAATGCATTCCTATGCTTGTCTCTTTGGCTCTGCTTGTCCAAGCTTTTTCTGTTACACCGTCAGCCCACTTACAGAAATCACTTCTAATTTTGTAGTTTGTAAAGCCAGAAATGTAATTGCAAGCATATCAGCAACTTCCTTTTCTCAAGCCAGGACTCCCTTGCAAATGTTTTATTTCATAGGATGTTAAAAAAAATCTTGATTTACAGCAGAAACTGGAAAACGTGATCTCCAAACGTGGTGTATATGACTACCTGGCTTTCCTGCATTTTTTCTGATTTTGATCAAAGCTTTATCACATTGCCATGCAGTGCCAAGTCAGCACACACCTGTGGCAGGAACCAGTCTGCAGTGCTTGTGCAGAGCCTGAAACAGCAGGGTCCTCATCTGCAGCTAGGACTACTTAGTGATATTTTAATGCCAACAGCAGTAATTAAACATGGGTGTAATTTTGCCTGAAGAGTCTTTTAATTTAACTTACACCAGAGTGAGGGGAAAGCTAGTTCAGCAGCTGAGATACTAGCCTGTGGCTTGTATGCTGCAGATTTCATTTCCAATATCAAGGATATCACTTGTGCCTGAATTCACCCCAGTTTATGCATTTGGAGGCTAACAACTGGGGTCCCTCTCTTGGAGAGCTCTGTCTGCGGGCTGATACTGCCCGCGTGGTGCCTGATTCACACACCAGAGATGCCTGTCCTTCGCTGCTGGCTCCACCAGGACCAGTAGCTGCCAGGACCTAGGTTAGGTAATTTAATTAAGGTCTGAAGTTAGGCTGGATGAGTATTTGTTCTTCATCTTCACCATGGTCATCACAGAACAAGGTGAAAATTTTACTTTCCTACCCAGTGTGGATTTGGGTATCTTGTCTAGCCTGTGTGGTAACTTCATATATGGGACTTGGCATAGCTGGCTCTGCTAGTGGGAGGAAGTGAGGATCGGTCAGGTATGCTCTCCAGTGTGATGGGACATATTTACAGAAAACACATATAAAGCCTGTTTTCCTGAGCCCCATACAAACAAGCAGGATGACAGTTTCCTTGCTTAGAAATCCACATCTACTTCCAGTGGAAGTACTTTATGCAAAAGAAGTCTCCTGTGGGGCTCAATCCCATGCAATCCCTACACAGCCAGTGCCCATCTTCTCCCTCACTGGGATCCCGGCTGCACAGCTCTGCCCCTTCCCCAGTATGAGCTTTGTGTGGGTGTGCAGTGAAAACTTTGCAAGGTTAGTTTCCGGATGACCAGGGAGCTTCAGGGCTTCTGTTCAGACCTTCATATGATTGTCTGTGCCTTCTGTGGTGGCTTCCACTGTTTCAGTTGTTGCAGAAAGAAGATTTAATTGCTCCTTCCATTTAAGTCGAGCATCTTTAGTGCCCTCATCAGATTTTGTCAGGTTTGTGAGTGATGTCAGCCATCAGCTGCATACTAACACGCACGGCTGAGCTGCTCGGGTACTGCACTAGCAGAACCATGAGCTACTCCTGTGACCGAGAACTGGAAAACTGGAGAACTGGGCTGGAAAACCCAAATCTGGCTTGGATGACTAGACAGCATCAACCAGATCTGCTATCTACGTTTTCCTTTGCAGATGGGTGTTCATCTGCTCCTAAAGATCATAGTTGTTGTGGAAAGAATTGCTAAGAAGTCTTTACCCCTCTGCCAGTCCTTCCCATCCCACCATGCCAGTGAGTGAAGAAGCCCAGCTCTCCAGGGAGCGTCGCTGGAAGCTGGAGCTCACACAAAGTATACAAGTCACTAAACGTAACCAGCATCTGCGTAGGGATTACTCATGTTTCAGACAGAGAGGCTATCGACTGTGCCAGGCAGGAACCTCTGCATGCTCTCTGCTTCTGGTCATGGTTTGCTGTGCTGTGTTGGTTCAGGCAGGACAAATCCAGAGCTTCCTCTGCGAGCATGCAGGCACCAAACAGATGGGAGGTAAGCAATGCCATTACAGCATGCAGGTCAGCTGTTTAAATGCTAAAAAGCCTAAAAAGCATAAGAATATAGGGCTACTGGGGAGGTGTAGAAGCCAGAAGAGGATGGTGGTAGACAGACAAATCATCACCCTGCACCCATCTCCTCACCTCACGGAGATCACCACCTATACCAAAGGCTGGAGAAATGTTTATTAGCCTGCCTAGACAGGCATAATTGCTTGTGTTTTGAATATACCATGTGGAAACACCCCCCCTGACCCACTGCAGCAGAAGACTAAGAAATATCGACTGAATAAGTAATGAATTATTTTTTTTCTAAACTAGATTTCAGACATGGCTGCACCTGTACAGAGCTGGCTGAGCCTGCGGCTGATGCCTCTCGCTGCAGGAGGCAGACATTTTGCTCGTACTTACCCAGAGAGGCAATTTCTGGGAAGCAGACTGAAACAAAGGCAATTGGGATGGCAAGAGAAATGGAGTAATTTTATGTTGCAAGTAACTAAAAGCAAAGAAAGCGACTGTGTCCTACAGTGACACAGACTTCCTCCTGCCTCATGGACTCCAAGAGGAGCTGCAATTTCTCCCCCTGTCTCCAGGTGTGCCTGCAAATTATTATATTAAAAAAAAAAAAAAAAATTATTTGCCCCAAATTGAAAAAAAAAAAAACAAGCAATCAAAAATAATTTTGTCAGAAATTGCCCAATTAGATTTTGCTTCACAATCGCTAACTTTCTATTGCAAAACAATTCATATGGGAGATTTTTGCCAGCCTAATTCTTACCCTTGCCCTTCTAATTAGTAAGACGTTGGCCTTACAGCTTGATTCTGTTTTCTGTTCTAGTTAAACTGTTTAGAAATGTGCTAATGATTCATTCTCCCTGCAATTAGATGCAGCAGTCAGACTCTTTCCTACACTTCTGCAAAGTTTGCTGTGAAGAGGAGCAATGCAAGCACAGTACGGAGAAACAAGTCATAGATCCATAAAGAAAATTGATGGCAGTTAGTTGGCAAAATACATTTGGGGATCTGGACCTGTATTTAATACATGTCATTATCTATTTGCAGGAGACAAAAGACACGAGGGAAAGCAGTTTCTTTCTGTTTGCTGAGAGCTCAAAAGATATTCTTCAACATTTCATATTCCACTTCTTTTTTGTATTAAAAATCCAGGTCTCTAAAGATCTACCTTTTGAAATTGCCTCTAAAGTGTAATGGGAGATACAATGAAATCCTGGCACCAGAAAACTCAGGGAAATTAATTTCCTTTGCGGCTGTGCATAAATTCGTTCTTTGCTGAAGCGACGCCTGAAAAGTGACTGACATTTTTATGCCTTGTGTTTGCAGGGCTTTGAGGCTTATATTTCACAAAAGGTGCACATGCACCACTGTTAGCTCCTTGGAAGCTGCTGTGTTTACAAGGCTCAAACTGGCTGGGATGTGTTTAATCCAAGTCAGGTCACAGAAGATTGTGTTCCAGCCTTCTAATCACCATCCAAACTATATTTTGACATACACTACCACAGAGAAAACATTGCCTATTTGGGAAGGAAGGGCACAGTATCTCTTAATGTAGTAGGACTTGGTCCAAGGTCAAGCCAAGAAGTCAAGTCAGCAGGTCAGGGTCTGAACCAGAGGGACATGTTCAAGCATGGTCATAGCTGCAATGTAGCTTGTGCAATAGCCCTGAGGGCAGGAGCCTGAGCTTAAAGGCAGCTCTGGAGATCCCCACAAGGCTTCTCACTGCTCTGTCCTGCACAGCACTCTGATCCAAGGTTTGGGACATGTATACCCATACCAGAGCTGGCCTCGGACACAGGCAGCCAAGCCCCAAGGAAGGGAAGTGGATGTGCTGAAGGCCCTGCCAGCAGCCTCCCATACCCTGCAAGGGGCTGGTTTTGGAGATCCATGTGCTGGGAAATGACCTGTGTGTTATGCAAAGCCATGGGTGCAGGCCAGGTGGGCAGTCACCACAGGGCTGCCGCAGGGGCCCAGGCAGCTCCGTGGGCCTGAGCCATGGTGGCTGTGTGTTACAGGCATGGGTCAGCTCAGGCTTGGGGGGCTTCAGGGGTCACTGAGGGGTCCAGGGGTCACGAGGGCTGGGGGGGTGCTGAGCTGTGAATGCCACTTTTCTAAATGCATGGACTTTGTTAAATGGTTGCTCTATGATAAGGAAGCTTTTCTGTGACCATAGTTGGCCAGTGGTTGCAGTGTACACCTGGAAAGGGTGTTTCTGTCACCCATTTGTTGCCTGTCCTCTGATGAGCAATGCCTGTTGATAGCCAGAGGGCAGTGCCAGGAAGCACACCGAGAATATTTGCACCAGTGGGTCTAAGACTGGCAGAGACGGCTTTGCTGTAATAAGACAAATGCTAGTCCTGTTGACTGAGCAGGCCTGCACTGGAATGCGGGCAAGAAGAGAAAGCCTCCGTTGTGACGTTAGCCATGGGCAAGGTTTTACAAGGATTTTGTTTGTTGCAGGAAGATTTGATTTTGCTGGGGTTATAGAGAGCAACTAGCAATCCTGCACAATTTCTCTTTCGGAGTCCTTGTTTCAAGTTGACTGGAGGGAGGCTCACGCAGACATCACGGCACTGAATCACACTCCAGAGAGTCTGCAGTTATAGTGGCTAAACAGTTCATTCCTTCTGTTTTCAAATAGCAGTTTAGTTTCTGTAGGAGATCACAGATTACAAGAGAGGAAACACTGACAAAGTTGACAAGTACTTCTACTATCCTACAGTTTAACTTGTATCTTCCAAATCTTGCCGAATGCACGTTTCTCAAAGGCTTCCTCCCTCCATAAAGCCTTGCACGCTCTGATGCTACCTAAGTGACAATACATTTGCCAAGTGTCTATATCTGTATGTTCCCTGTGTATCTGGTAACGGATAACAGGGCACAGGTTAGTGCTCCTCAGAGAAGAGAGCAAATGTCAGACAACGTGCATGCCTGCGCCAGTGTCTAAGTTCCACTCCAGCCTCTGTCTTGCTAGGGACTGCTTCTCTCCTTGTCCTGCTGTTGCAGCCTCCTTCCCCACGGCCACCCGAGACCTCCCAGGCTCCAGCACCCGTTGTCTGGCTTGTGCAGAGAGACACAGTGTCATGATGCTCAGCCTTGGCTGAATGCCTTTTCAGCTCCAGGGTGAGGACTGTACCTACAGGGACTCTGCCTGTCTCCCCCTCTTGTACCTCCTTTCTCTCCTCAAGCCCTTGCGATGCCTCTGGCTTCACAAAGTCTGGAAAATGTCTGTTTTACAGCTTTCTTCACTACAGCTCTAGCCCTCCAGAATCGCCATCATTTATCTCTCTGCATCATCAACTCTCCACCCATTTCAAATTCAATTGAAAGCACATTTTCTCCTTTGCCTATGGTTCCTAAGTTATACACCCAGCTCATTTCAAAATATCAATTCAGAATCTTGGCGAGGTGATTATTAATAACAGCTCTGTTCTTCTCCAGAGGAGAAATAATGCTAGAAATATGTGAAATGTGTACACAGTTGTCATTCTTACTCTCCTTTTTTGCCAAACACTCTGTTCTTTACAGGAAATAAAAACAACCCTACACCAAGTATTAAGTGGCGGAGACCATGTAATCAGTGAGGAACCACACAGAACTACAGCAGGATTCCTTCACATGTTCTGAAACTCAGGGTGATCGCCACCTTCTGCAATGAATCAGTGCTTGGCTATATGTAGATCGGCAGCACGTATAGCCAAGCTTGACGAGCTGCATACACAGCAATCTGGAGCCCAGCTGGAGCCATGCAGTTTCTTCATTCACTTGTGTGGAGCAGCAAAGTACATGACAGATATAAATATGCGTAGCTAGTTATGGCAAATTGTGCTTCAGCTATAATGAAGCTATTCATTATTTTATTCCAATAGTTCACATGGAAGGTGGGCCAGGGCTTCCCAGGGACCCACAGCTGCTGGGAAGCACTGAGCTGCAGTCTGGCCTGCAAGCACTGGGCTGGCAATGCGTTACGTACATGTTTTTTCCTTTCTTCTTTTTCTTTTTCTAACTGTACTTATAAAACATGTAGTAGGGTACTGAAGACTGTTTCATGGCCCACAGTGCCACGGGATGTGCAGTGAAGAAGCTCTGGGGTCTCTCCCGAAGCAAACCCACATGTATGGGTGCTGTGCACATGGGGGAGCTGAGCTCAGCGATCCAAGCATCCCCCCTCGTCCTGTGTGCCCATGCCATCCCAGCAGAAGCCAGGGTTGTCCTTTCCCAATGCACACCAGGGAAAGAGGGCAGCTTTCCCAAGTCCTTTGGAGGATGAGGGGGGAATAGAAAGATGGGGTACCTCTAACTCCTGTGGTGGAGGGACAACAACGAGGGCCTCCTAAGGAAGGGAGGGAGAAAGAAATCCTCCAGGGATGGATTAATGCACAGAAGGGGATCTCTGTTTTTAGTCTTGCGAGATGAGGAAGACCCAGCTAGCAATCACTTTGTTTTGAGAGGAGGATAAAGCGTAAAAGAAGCTATAGAGGTATCCAGGAGCTTTTAACTCTGAAGATTTGCCCTTGCAGTGGTAAGGCCCAGACCTCTTCAGTGGCATTTAGGGACTCATAGGGAAAGAAGTGTTCACACAACAAGAGCCAGCCTGCTGCTCACCTCACCTAGTAATGCCAGTGGCTCCAGCTATCATGGGCCCAGTGCAACAACCCCCTCCTGTCACCTGAGCCTCTAGCGTGCTGAGGATCTGTGTAAAGTATCTTGAAACCATGGGGGTTTTTTCAAATAAAAATATATAAATTGAATGTCTTGTATCAGCAAGAGCTTCTGGACGAGAAAGTCTGGTCACAGTAAGAGCCTTTGGCTCTGTGTTACGACAGCCAGTGCTTGTCTGGCAGATAAAGCACTGCTCTGTCTGCCTGCAATGTGCAATCGTTTCTTCCAGTTACAGCTCACTGGCTCCACTGCAGGTACCTCCCTCCCACACAAGTGTGTTTTTTTCAAGAAGTGATTCTCTTCAAAGGGAATCGGCTATTGTTTGGAAGAGGTTGGCCAAGTTCCCTGTTTTCTGCCAGGCAGGTGATAAGTTTCCAGTTGAATGGCACAGGAGTAAAAGAGCCCCCGAAGCGAAGCCCTGCAACCACCCAGGGTATGTGAAAGGCACAGGCTGACAGTGAGCCTGTCCCCAGGACCTCCGGAGATCAGTCACTGTTCTGCCACCTTTCCTGGAGCTGTCTGCGCTGGGTCTGACCATCACAGGAGAGACATTGTTACTGGACCTTGGCTGAGCCAGTGCACTCATTTCACACACACCACCACGGGACACAAACCTGTCAGGTCCTGAGACAGGAGCACTCCTCATGCTCCCTTTGATCCGGGTTTCCTGCAGCATCACTGCGCCTTTCCCACCGTGAGCCCTCCCACGCTGCTCATCGCTGCTGAGAGTCTGTGCTGTGCAGAGTGTGGCCCCTGGCTTCTGCAGCACTTGTAGGAGCCCACCTGTGTCATCCACCGTTTCCTGCCCAGTGCTGTGGGCTTTACCCTGTCACACAACCTGTCCTCTCAGAACGAGGACCTCACATGAGCCAACACACAGGCACACATCCATGAGCTGATTCAGTACGTCAGATGCTTGTTTCACCTTGTGCACCAAGACTTCAGAGGCAGATGGTAGATCGTACAAGCAGAAGCCACAGCCACCTTCTCAGGAAAATGAAACCCATCACAGGCCTCTTTTGCCAAGTCATTTGTTGCTAAAAGCCATGCTCACTCTTCCTCTGCCTTGGTGGGGACAGACCTGGATTTTGCAAAGCACCACATTAACCTACTTCATGCAGATAGCCTGATTCATGTTCATTTACTACTGTGCAGTAGTACTACTCGTGGAAGGCAGGGAAATTACACACAGCAGTACTAAGTGTGAAGAAGATTTGTAGAATGAAGAGCTTCTGCTTTTAAAATAGCAGTGCACTCCTCCTTGGGTTAGGACTTCTGCACTAAGATGTCCTCAGAATTGGAAAAAACCCCACCAGCTGAAGGTTTGATGCCCCATCATTTGTGTTTGATGCCACCTCGTGGTAGTTTCATGTCCTGATTTGCAAGGGAAGGTTTTCACTCTTTCGGGATGTTTCCCAAGCATGTTCCTTATGAAAGAGAAATACAGTTTGGAGAAAGGATGAAGATATTACAGACATCCTGCTCTGCCCTTGCCCTTCACTGCTGATTTGCAGCATTGCCTCCAAGCAGCATTGTTAATAAATGTTAGTATGAACTTCAAACGCAGGGACTGCAAATTATACTCAGTAACATCATGCGGAAATACGTACAGGATAGGGACGCGGCCATTAGAGAATATGCTGAGATGTCCTGACATAAAACTTTAGCCATAGTTGCCTTGTCATCTAAAGACCTCAGACAAACACTTCCACCCAATTTGCAGCTAGATTTGCAGATTTGGAGAAGCTTTTTCCTCTCTTGGAGAGCAACTTCCTTCTCCAGCCCAGTAGTTATTATATTGTGCTAAGAGTGTAATAAAGAACTGAGTTACATCAGCCTTTTAAAAGTGGGACAGGAGAAGTTACAAAGACTGGTACCACTATTTCAATTGAGGATTGGCTCTTTCAAGAGAAAATTGGCTCTTCTACCCTCTCAGTAATTTAGCCTTATGACAGCAGAGAATGATTTGCCAGGAAAATCCATAGAGCATTTCAGCCTTTCATCCAGTAAATGGTCTATATTACTTTTGTTTGCCCTTTGAACTGTGGAAAAGATACCATTTTACAACTGACTGAACGCATTCTTCAGCTGTTATAATATAAAACTATCACATTTATTGATTGAATAATCATGGATTACGTAAAAATTGTAGCACAATGACTCCCTGTTGCACATTTTTTTCCTAGCCTCAGGCATCCTTGTATTCAAAATGGCATCACATCAGACCCTGCAGAAATGCTAGATCATGAAGGCAGCATAGCTATGATGTTGCTGCGGCTGATTAATTACTCTTGGGTTTCAGCTTGGCTAATTAACTTCCATGTAGCCCTACAACATCACAGTCATTTTGTTTTCAATTCTGGAACTATCTTGGACAGTGCTAGTCTGGGAGGAAAGAACCTCTGCAAACCACACAGCTCCACTGTGCAATGTACTTTCTGTTAAGTCCTATTTGACTGAAATTCTTGATCTTTCTTCTTTCCTTAAAATCTGCACATTTGAATCTGATCACAATCCATGCACAAATTAGGGTGGAAAAATAGACTAGCTCTAAAAAGACCTTCACAAATGCCCATCTGAAAAGGCTTAAAAGGCTGACGTTGCTGAGAAACAGGACACCAGTGAGCAATAATCTGTGTAGCAATTAATCCTCTTTCTCTCACAAATGGACTTGAAAAAGTGCAAGCTGATATTTGCCTGATTAAAAGGTATTTTCAGCAAATTTTCAGTTTTGCCAGGGCAATGTTGCTGCTGACTGTGGACGTATTGCTTAGATGCCATGGTCTCAGGCCCTTGAATCTCTTCATAGGAGGGATAAACACCTTGACTGAAACTTGAGCTACTGTAGCCACATCTTTTACCCCCAGAAGAATCACAGGTTCGGCAGTATCGTGAGTAAGCTTTACACCTTTGTTGAGTTTTGTTTAAATCACAGCAATCGAGGTGAACAAAAGACCTTCATTGTATTTACCCTTACTTCCACAGCCAACAGATGTGAAAGGAGCAAAGAGGCATTCTGATTTAGGAGAAACACAACCCTCTGCCTGCTCTTCAGTGGAGAAAGAGACATGATAAATAAGAGAGATCCAGCTCAGGAGCTGGCAACAGTGATTAAAACACGCACTAACCAGCCTTTTCCTCTGTAGGGACTGACTCTTAACTGTGTAATGCCTTTCTGAGGAGGCGCAGAAGTGTGAAGGACGGCGCATCCAAACTGGTGTCCAGCTGCCCATTGGAGAGGGCACAGGTCCCGCTCCAGTCCTGTCTGCCGGCTCCAGGCAGGGGCAGCAGACACCACAGGCTTTCGAAGATCTTGCCAGATGGCCATGTTCAGGCAACGGGAATCCCACTGCACCCTGGTCAGCTTCTGATCTGGTCTCTCTGCCAGTGATAAAACCATCTCGATGTTCTGCCATCTATTTCCAGGGAGGACAAAACAGGCCAAAGCTTACTGCTTCTGAAAATCTCAACTCCCACCTCCCTGTGGCCACCTCAGTTTTGGTTATAACCCATCCCTCAAATATAACCTTCCCCATGCCCTGCCTTCCTCTGCTGCTGCAATGTCTGGAAAGAACAGGAGCTACCTGAGGGGACTCTGCACCATGGATCACCTACGACTCAAGGAGCATCTCCTGCTGGTATTTTAGCTCTCTATGGGGGGCTGATTATTCATGTTTTGTTTGGTCGCTCAACTTATTTTTAGTTGACAGAAACAGCCGCGAGGGGGAGAAGAATAAGGAACAAGAGCTGACAGCATGATTAACTTTTTAACTCAAAACACTTCTCAATTAAAAGAAGCTAAATATTCCCTGTGCTCCTGGTACCGCTTTTTCACGTCAGCAGCTGCTGTGTGCCCCAGGAACATACGGACAGAGGAGGAGGTGGATCTGCGTGGGAGACAGCCTGTCCACAGCAGCTTGTCCCCTGTGGTCACTGCACAGGACTGTGGGACATCTAGCCGCCCAAGCTCAGCCTCCCCAACCATAAAGTGAGATCACTGGTGAGATTCCAAAACTATCCCAACTCCTTGCAAGGGTGTATGCACAGAGAAGCATCCAGAAGTTCATGTTCTACTGATGAAAAATGCTTGTGAAATCTAGGGTTCTCCTTAAATAAAACTCATACACACGCTACCAGGAAGAAACCTCAACTGCACTGGGATTGACAATGTTTATTCAAGGCACATAATGTTGGGAAACAGGCATACTCTTTGCTGGGTAAAAAACTGGCTGGATGGCTGGGCCCAAAGGGTGGTGGTGAATGGAGTTAAATCCAGTTGGAGGCCAGTCACAAGTGGTGTCCCTCAGGGCTCAGTGTTGGGGCCAGTTCTGTTCAACATCTTTATCAATGATCTGGACGAGGGGATCGAGTGTACCCTCAGCAAGTTTGCAGATGACACTAAGCTGGGTGGAAGTGTTGATCTGCTTGAGGGTAGCAAGGCTCTACAGAGGGACCTGGACAGGCTGGATTGATGGGCTGTGGCCAATTGTATGAGGTTCAACAAGGCCAAGTGCCAGGTCCTGCACTTGGGCCACAACAACCCCATGCAATGCTACAGGCTTGGGGATGAGTGGCTGGAAAGCTGCTTGGCGGAGAGGGATCTGGGGTGTTGGTCGACAGTCGACTGAATATGAGCCAGCGGTGTGCCCAGGTGGCCAAGAAGGCCAATGGCATCCTGGCTTGTATCAGGAATAG
>VYZW01045559.1:40505-55832 GCA_013401315.1 Balaeniceps rex
CATGTCATTGTGCAAAGAGGAATGATTAGAGCTCTTATTTCAAGCCCCAGTGAAGAACTGAAATGAGTGTAAGTTCTTGCATCTGTCAAGACTAACAAGCTCTTCAAGAACTAGAGGCACTGTTTGACTTGTCGGAGGTATACTCTCCAGTTATCTTAGGTGGCCTTTAGCCTCCTAACTGATATGCCCTACCCCTTCCCTTGTGCAAGTGCCTATTATAGGTTAGCTTCTAATTCCACTTCACAGACAACTTAAGACTGTTGACCCTTCAGAGGATAACAGATATCTGGTTGCAAATNNNNGTTATTTGAAGCTGAGACCTGTACCTCGGGCTCTACTACAACTTTTGGGAATAGCCTGCATGGTCATTTGCACACGGTATGGGTTCCGACTGGTGAACAGAGGTGGTTGTTGCGATCATTGAAATTAATTTCTGTGGCTCAAGGTTTTTTCCCCTTGCTAATAATAATATTAGAAAAAAATCTTTGGCTTCCCCCTACATTGACTGCTGCTTGAACTGTGTTCACATACAAACACTCACAATCTCTGCAAATGAGACACAAAATGTTATTTCTTTAACATGTTTTGAATATGAAAAAACTCCATAGTGGTGGATTGGTCTAAATGCATTCCATCAGCAATTTAAGTTGGAAGGAACAACTGCAGCGGTGTTGTTACCTAGTTTAGTCTGTTACGTTCAGATGAACAGCATGGTGTGGTGGAAAATTACTCTTCTGTGTTAGCTCCTTTAATATCTTGCATCTTAACCTAGGAGAGGTTTCATAAATGAGGAATTAGGAATGTTCTAGTAGTAGATTGTTCCAGCTTAAAGGTGAAATAAATGAAGAGCTGCTGTTCTTTCTTTCCTGGTCTGTACCTGGGAAAGTACCTTATAAAGTTAACTCTTTGGTCATCTTGGGTGCATTTATCTGCCACAAAAACAATAGTGCACAGGTGCAGAAATTCCCTTTCTTCTGGGGTTAACCGTTAATAATATTTAATATTGCAGTTTCATCAGCAAAGAGATCTTGACAATACGGGAAGCTGTGTGGCTAACAGACAACACATACAAATATGAAGATTTGGTCAGAATGATGGGTGAGATCATTTCTGCCCTAGAAGGAAAGATAAGGGTGAGTTTGGAAAGTGGATGGAATATTTCACCCCTTGGACTGCTACTGAAGTCAGGCTATTGTAATTAGCACTTCTACTTGTCTAAGATGTTGGGGTTTTATGTGAGTATTCTCAATCAGCTGTGGAGACCATTCATGTTTCAGAGCATGCAGATACAAAACCCTCTGCCTTTCTGTAGAGAAAGTTTAGTTTTAAGAGGCCATTTATTATTTCACTGGAGAATGTTTCAATGTCAGTGTAATAGTTTAAAAAAAAAAAAAAAACCAAACAAAAAAAACCACCACACAACCAAAAGAAACCCCACTAATGGGGGTAAGAAAACACCATCTCCTGGAAACAACTGTTCTAAATATTTGGTGCTCATCTTGTATTGCTCTGTTCTCCTTTATGCACTAGATACCGACCATTGTGGACTACAAAGAAGTGTTGTCAAATGTAGTCTCACTGGAGAGAAGAACTCTTCACCTTTACAGCTTCATTTGTGAACTGTCACTCTTAAATACAAGCCTTTGCGTGTATTCCCCAGCTCGGCTGGCTGCTGCAGCACTGCTGCTGGCCAGGATACTACACAGGCAAGGTAAGGAACAGCCTCTTCAGTGGAGCTGCAGCAGGGTATGTCAGTCTGCCTTGTCCTTTTAGGGAGGTTTGGGTTTTTTGGGTTGTTTTTTTTTTTTGATGTTACTTTGTCTTTAGGCAAGATGTCCCAGTCACTTGGGGCGGAAGAGGGGGACAGGTATAAGACTTCATAATGAAGAGTTCAGTCTATTTTACCTCTTAATAGCTATGATGAATAAGAGTATTAGCATCAGACTATGTAAGCTTTGTGTTTAAATGAGACTGAAGATTTCTGTACTTAAGGATAACTTCAGTTTGGCAGGTAAACCTATCCTTGAAGGTAGTTGTGAACTTGAACAAACTGTCTGCAGGCATAAGCTCATAGAGATCATGATCTTTATCCCATTAAAAAAACCCCTGTCTGATTACAGAACTATCAAGCTTCATGAAATGGTAATATGTGTTCTCTTCTCTAGCACACCCCTGGACCAGTCAGCTGTCTGAGTGCACTGGCTTCTCTCTTGAAGACCTGTTGTCCTGTGTGCTAAGTCTCCACCAAAAGTGGTAATAGTTTTGGAACTCTTCTGGGAGGGCACACGAGTACTTGGATTCCAGCTCTTGCAGACATGCTGCATCAATACAGTCAGCCCTTCCCAGTGAAGGACATGGCTTTGGGAAACTGCCTTGCTACCCCCCCACAAGGCACTAAGGCCTAGGGGCCAGTTCAGAGACAGCTATTCTGTTTCTCACAACTGGTAGTGGCCCTGGGTTACAGAAAATGTAATGCTTAACAGGTTTCAGTGTGCTAAACAGCACTATTTTCAGAAGACTGCAAGTGGCTTATTAGTGAGCTTCAGAAGGAGTTCCAGTAGTAAAAGTAGCTCTTTTTTTAAAGAATACAAGGCAAATATCTTTTTTATCTCAAGAACAGAAAAGGAATTAGATGCTCATATGCTTAGAAACCAAGTGTCCCAGCTAGCTGCTTAGCAGCTCTGCTGAAACACCAATATCCTTAGCACAGAGCTGAGATGGACAGAGGGAAAGTACTTAAACTGGCAGGTTTTGTTAACATTGTTTCATATAAGCCATTCTAAGACTGGGGCTTTAATCTTTTTCTTTCCAGTTTCCATGACGATGTCCCAAAGGATTATAGGCAGGTGTCCTTAACTGCAGTGAAACAACGATTTGAAGATGAGCGTTACGAAGAAATAGGCAAAGAAAAGGTGTGGGTTAGCTCTTTGTATTCATTTCTTGATGTCTGACACCAAGACCAAAGCTACTATATGGCAGGATGTAGTAAACTTCAAATAATGGGAAGTGGGTTCTAACTTTAGACTCTTGGAGGAGCGAGTATCCAAATAAAGTGGAAGTTTTAAACTTGATCTGTGAGGACTATAACTGCTCTGTTTGAGTACATGTGGGAAGAACTCACTGGGATAGATTTCTCCTAGAAAATAAAGATAAATAGCCTCCTTCTGGCTATTTATTCCTTCTGGGAATCTCATGGTCTAATTCTTACTGGCTCTCTGATTTTTTAGATGATGAGTTACAGCCAGCTCTGTTCATTGCTGGGTGTGAAACAGGAGGACCCGGAGCCCAGTCCCTTGCACACGAACGTGGTGGAAATTCAGACTTTCCTTAGCTCTCCCTCTGGAAAGAGAACTAAAAGGCTAGTATAACTCATCTCTGAAGTTTAGCATGAGCCTTTCCTCCTTTCTGGTATCCTGAGGTTTCATTCTTAAATATGATCAATTTTTCTGTAATTACCTTGACATACCTATTAAAAGAGCCAGAAAGGAAGACTTGGCTTTTAATGTGTGACTTCTGGATTTTCTTGCTACAGGAGGAGGGAAGACAGCATTCAGGATGACAGAGGCAGCTTTGTGACTACACCCACAGCAGAGCTATCTACCCAGGAAGAAAGTCTTCTAGATAACTTCCTAGACTGGAGTTTAGATTCCTGCTCTGGTTATGAAGGTGATCAGGAAAGTGAAGGCGAGAGAGATGGAGATGGTGAGAGGTTTTTTTTCTCCTTATAAAAAGCAGACAAGAGAATTAAAACTGTCTTTTTATCTTTGCTTAAAATTGTTTCTCAGGCAACAGAAGCCTGAACTTTCAGCTGAAGACCAGTTGGAAAAACTTCCCCAGTGGTTATAATTGTTAAACTATTTTAGAGGTATATGTATCTGTTCTCTTTCTCTATACTGCTTCAGAACATGATGAAGGGGTTTGTAGCTGCTTAGCATTTCAGAGTGAGACTGTTTTCAGATACTGCTGATGATAGTGATGAATGGCCCACTGTGTTAGAAACACTATATTATCTGTTTTGCTGGCACTAGGACTGGCTGTTCATTTTCTAAACAGCTCTTAGTACCTATCCAAACAGTCTGAAGCAGGGAAAAGTTATGGTTTTAAAAGAGGGTGAACTTAGTGCTCTACCCTCGCCTCCATGTGTAAGTAGACAAAAGGTTTATGCTCTTGCTTGTTTTTTTCCTGCTTGCTTCTGTGCTGAATGCCTGCTTGGTGTTGCCCAAATCAAAACTAAACTTTTTCTTTTATCATTCCACAGTGACGGGTCCCAGTGGGATCCTGGATGTGACAGTGGTCTATATGGATCCTGCAGAGCACTGCTGTCAGGACTCCAGTGATGAAGACAACCTAGCTGTAGAGTGGGCTGGGCATACGGCACCACTGAGGGAGGCTAAGCTGCTAGATGACACTCACAGCCTTTCAGCATATCTCACCCCAAGAAATCCTAACCCGGAAGGGAGTTCAGGCTACTCTTCTGTCAACAGTGCCAGTCCTACATCTTCTGTAGAAGGCAGCCTTGGAGTACCTCTCAAAACTACCTCAGCACTGTCTCCTGGCAGTGCCATGAACAAGGAGCCATGCCTGCCTCATTACTTGGAATCATGTTTACAGTCAGTCTGTGCTAGGCCTAGTGATAGCAATTGTGACAGAAGGCAAGTCAAGCGAAAAAATGTGGCAGAACACAGTGAAGAAAGGGTGAACTTGGGCTTCTTAAGCCTCTGATTTCTTTATGCTCTTTACTTTTCTAGGGTTCCTGGAAACAGTATTTCTGTTGTAGTCATACAGGGATGATAGTGAATAATTGTCAATACCTCCAAAAAGAGCCCTTCCCCTCAACTTGGCCTATGCCTATCTTGTAATTCTGTAGCTCACTTCTGGGCCATTTCTTTCCTTGATAGCTGCCTTTTTAAAGTATTCCCTATTGTCTGATCTTCTGCAAATTAAGATTCTTCTCCACATATGAAACTTTATAGCTCATCTTGTCATACCTCACCAGTTACTCCTTGGTGATAGAAAAGAACTTGTCATATCCCTTGCTTTGCTGTGAGGCCTGGCACTATAAAAGAAAGGAATTTACTTTGGTTCTCAAGTTACTGGGTGTAACACTATGCTTGAATTCTTCCACTTGAAAGACCTTTTTGAGGTTGTGCTGCCTTTTCCTTCTGGCCAGGTACTGTCTCACTCAGCTGGTGCTTCTCTCTTCTATGTATATACCATCTGCTGCACTGATACAAGGTTTTTATGGATACAATCAAGAGGTAAAGGAGGGCTCACTGTAAGTCTGAGCTTCTTTTTTACCTACCTCTCAGATGGTTTTAAATCCCATTTGCCTCAGGCTCTAGTTGCCATGTTTTCCTCGCCTGAAAAATCCTCCTCCTGTGCCTTAATGCTTCACTGCCCAGTACTACCGTAACGTGATCTCTGTGCACTGTTAGTCTCTGCTGGAACAGCGTGGTTGAACTGCCACCTCCAGCCAGTGGCTCAATTTCACTTCCTGTTTCGCACAATCTTCCTTGCTATTTCCATTAATGTGTCCTCAAGTAAAGCATGAATCACTTGAACACTAGAAACAGGCAGCAATGCAGTAAGGGCAGACAGTTTGTCATACTGAAAGCCCTAATTTAAGCCTTGCTAACTGGCTCCTAATCTGCAAGGGCAGCATATGCTTTTCTTATAAAAAATGAAATCTGTGCTGCTTAAGTAATAATTTGAAGAAACCACCTACACTGACCTCAGCCTAGCAAGCCTGGGTTAAAGCTTCTTCAGCCTGTGAACGTTAGGAAAACAGCCTTCTCTCTACAAACAGGTAGTGAGCATTGAAATACCAAGGTACAAGACTTCCAGGAGATGTCACTGAATTTAACACTGGAACTGGACTCCATGACTCTTTGTTTAGAAGTTACTGTGGCAGATGGCAACAGTTCAGATACACACACAGTGTAGTGACTTTTTTATAAAACTTTTTTTAATATAGATGGCTCCCTGTCTTACTTCAATGACTGGTATCCCACTCACCTACTTCACTGACCTGGGGCTTGGAGAACTGATGGGATGGGGATGGTTTGGGGATGAAGTCAGAGTTTAGCTTTGAGCCAAGTTCTTATGATTAAGTTGCAGATGGGACTGCCTGTACACTATTTACATTAACATGAGCAGCTGGAATAACACCCTGCACAACAAGTAGCACAGGGCTCAAACCATCATCACAACTCTACAGCAGCCCCAGAAAGAGACAGAAAGGCCTTGAACATGCCAAATAACCAACTAACAGCAGCCTTGGGTGCTTGTCCATGAAATTTATTACAAAACTATGTACTGCCACTGCAGTTAAAAAAAAAAGAGTCCCTGATTTAGTTTTTCTGTGCCAGGCTTCACCCTTCTCCTGGTGGCTACATTGCAGTTCTCCAGCTACTGCTTACAATTACTTGCCATGCAGGAGTGTCTTCATGTTAGCTTGTTACAGCAGCAGCTCAAAATTCAGTATTAGGTCACATTAAAATTGGAAGAAAACACTTATAAAACCTCTCTCAGTTCTAAAACAGGTAGGTAAAAGTTACATATCTATAGGAAAGGCTGCAGAAAGTTTTGAACTCTTCCTGTGCAAGTTTTCTTGATCTGAAAGAAAAGGCACAAAATAGGAACATTAATCAGTTCAGTTCCTTCCCAGGAAGAGTAAATTAAGTGATGAGGAGCTAGCTCCATCTTCCTGGGACTTGCTGCTTAATCCAGTGGCCTTGGCTGATGCAGCCCTGGACTAAAACCAGATCTGTCTTCTATTTCAAGCCTCAATCTTGGAGGTGCCTCATGGATAAAACAGAGCACCTGGGCCTAGAGAGCCACCACTTACTGCCACAGGCCCAAGGCAATAGAACCAGAACTACAAGCTACTTTCTGAAAAGGAAAAGCAAAAGATACAGCCCAGAGCCTCAGTTCTTTTAAAAAAAATGAAAAAAGGACCCGATTGCATCAGGCTGCATTTTGCTAGCACCTCCACACCCCTGCAGACTGTTCAGCCTTGCTTTACTAACCCTTGTTGTATTCCTCCAAGGACAAGTATTTCCAGAAAAAATTGAGGAAACATATGCTGTAACACAGGCTAAGCCTGGCTTTGTGACTGATCTCTTAATAGGGAATGCTGAAGGGCCAGTACTCCCTCCACATGTGAGGAGGAGCCCCTAGGTCTCACCAGGAGAGACTTCACAGACCACCCTGCTCTGTCCTCACCTCCTGACTGCTGCCTGCAGCACCCCATGAGCAGGTCAGCAGCACTGTGCTACTCCTGCGCTCCCAGCAGTACAGAGGTACAAGCGCTTTGTGCTACTGCAGTCTAAACTACTGGCACTTACTTAGGGCACCATTTTGATATCCAGAGAGTCATAAGCTGAAGCCTTCATCTTTTCCAGTGGCTTCTTGAAGAGCTGCCGCAGGTCCTCATACTCAGGCTTCTCCTCATACTCAAGTGCCATTACTTGCTGCAGGTAGCTCTGTAGGGCATCTGCAAAGGAAGGAACATCACTGCATGTAGCAGCACAGCAACCCCAGTTGTCCTTAAGAAGCTGCCAAATGGCCTTCTCAGACTGCTCTCCCTGTAGGGAGTTCACCCACCTGCCTTGGCTAGCTGCAGAGAGAAGAAAACAAAACCAAAGACTAACATGAAGCTCAAAGACAGGATGGGGAAATGACCTCTAGCCCCAAATATTGCATTTTTAAAGCCACCAGAACACTTGCCTCTTCAGCAAGGCTCATGAATACAGAAAATGGGTAGCAGCCCTCCTTGTTTCGCTGTAAAGAAAACAAGGGATTTGTTCATAGGAGGAGCCTGTCAACCTGGTCACCATCGTCAGTGGAAGCCATTCTGGACTAACACCCCAGCAGAGAAGGTTCTATCTTCAGGTACTGTCAATCCTCCTCCCACAAATCGCACCGTCACAGAGAGCAAGCCCGTACCTGGAATGGACCTCTGCCTGAAGCACAGTCGGAGAAGGCATTTCACATCCCCTTTGTACCTGGAATGATCAGTGCAGAGTGATGTCAGATGAGAAGCAATGGAGCAGGCACCCGAACAGCCTGTCTTTCGCAACAGGGACAAAAATAAAGGCTGAATTCAGATGGCCACGTTCTGAATGGAGCAGAAATCAGGGTTCATCAAACACCCTTTGGCCAGGCTCAGCCTTTACAGTGGGATTTACCCACACCCAATAGTGTACTACGACCAAGCGATTTCTCTTCAGTCACAAAGCCTCCCTCACTGTTTTCTGCTGAGCATTTCCCAAAAGAGTAGATGATTTCTCCTACTTTTCCTTCTTTTCCACCACAGTTTCTACTTTGTCCAGCTCATCAGACCAGGGCAAGAAGCCACAGAGCCATTTCAGAAGACAGTAGCCCAGAGATTCCAAGTCACTTCGGCGAGATGGTCCTGATGGGAAGGAAGAGAGATTCACATGTGAAAAAACAAGAGCCTGTGAGCCATCTCAGAAGAGGTGCAGGCTTGTGCCTCTCCTCCAAAGGCAAGTAAGAACTCCAGCACTCACTGTACAACCTTGGAAGTCTCTATCTGAGGTGCCCCTTCTGTAAAACAGGGAGCCTCATGAAGGGGCACAAGTCTAATGAGCAGAAGTAAAGAAATGCAAGAGCTTCACCAAGATGTGCTCTAGGACATCAATACTTCTGGGAGCCTGCTAACTCACACAGTGAGGAACCACCTCCCAGCCTCTGGAGGAAGATTTTCCCAGTCTGAACAATGGGAGAGAACAGTCACATCCCAACCAGGAGAGGAACATACTAATTTAAATGCCTTTCCAGCCCTCATTGCTTCAAGGTCAGAGCAGAGCCTGCTGCAAATCTGTTTTGGGCAGGGATCCAGTCTGGCTTGAAATGGATCCCTGCTAAGCCAGCACGAAGCGGCCCTGTTTTCTATTTCTCACATGCCTGCAGTAGCAAAGGCTCCAGATGGAGCAGGAACATCCCTGCACCTCTTGCTGCAGTCACTGAGTGACCTGGCAAGTCCCAACACAGCAGCCCAGGGAGAGGCAAGAGGAAACAACCCAAATAGGAACTTGGTTCCAGATGGACGTGAATGCCTGGAAAGCAGCAACAGAAATGCCAGCAGGGAGCCCTAGCTCCAGAGAGCACTGCCACAGTAACAGCTCAAGCTGACCTTTGCTGACTTGTGTCAAAAACCGAGACTCACCTGCTCCCTTGTGGCTGTCCAGACTGATAAACTCTATCGTGCCTTCATGAGGGGTCCTGCTGCCTTTGCGCTGAGCCACGTGCTTCCCTCCTGGGCAGTAACGGAATGCAAGGCAATAGCCTGCTAGGGTCACCTAGAAGACATCAAGAAGTACACATCTGAGCGTGTGTGTGGTGTGAATTCTGCTTACAGTGTAGCCTGCAATCCTGCACCACAGCACCTGCTTGAGCACTGCACAGACTGCACTGCTCCCCTGCCCAGCAGCAGGAACCTGGGTGTTGCTCTACCCCATTTCACAAGCCCACCTTCACTGCCATTTCTTCGCAGCGCTGCTCCCGCTCCCTACCTGTGTGAGGTCTGCTGGGTTCAAATAGATGTTCTCAGCTGTGATGTCCCCATGCACATACTCATTTTCATGAATGTACTCCAGGCAGTCTAGCTAGGAGTAAACAGAAGAGACAAGCGTATCAGAACCACGCAGACTCCTTCAGCACCCTGGCTATCACTGAGCTGGACCCTCCCCAGCTCCCCACAGCTGTGTGGAGGAGCACAAAAAGCATCATGTCTCACACCCTCTAATTTTCAAGTATCAGGTTTTTCTTATTCTCCTTACCCCAAATTCCTTCAAGGTGACATACTGCTCAAAAGATGCTACTCAAGTTTACAACAGGCTTGAGAGATGCTACTTAGAGACCCCAGCCAAACCCCTCGATCAGCTTTAAAACACCTTTGAAAGATCTGGAAGAAAGTTATAGGTCTTTTCTGAAAAATTCTCTTAGAAAGCATTGGTTCTCTACATACCAGCCGGACTACAATCTGAAAAGCTGCCTTCTCCTTTAGTAGGTGTAAGCCATCATTCAGGACGGACTGAAGAGTTCGCCCTAAGTCAGAGAACACCAAAAACCTACAAGAGACAAGGACTTAGCACATAGCAGTACCTACCTGATTTGGAAACCCTGCAACAGACACTTGTCAAGCGATCCACCTGGATTATACCCCCCCTTGAACTCCAAGCTGACCTGGGGAAACATTTCCTCAACTTTTGATAACAGAAAAGGAGAGACATGGAGACATGCTGATCATGTGTTCATAGACTCATAAAATCATTTAGGTTAGGAAAGACCTTTACAATCATCAAATCCAACCGCCAACCTAACACGGTCAAGTCCTAGTGTTGCAGACGTACAGTCTGAGTCTCCCCTTTATGTTAATATTAAAAGCAGGAATAAGGTGTCCCCTGGCCTGAGGGGCAGAAGCAGCAAAAGCAATGACTTCACCAGCAACACAAGGACCGAAGGAAACAGGATAGTGAGAGAGGCAAACCATTTGTTAATAAGAGAGACAGGAGCAGTGCATAAGGTTAGGAGCCCAGGGGACAATGAGAAAGGAATAGCAGACAACAAGGAAAGAAGAGGGAAAGCCCAAGAAGATGGCAGTTGTGGACAAAAGAGCTCAGCTGTGCCATTTGCAGAGTCACCTCACCTGTAGCTATCTGCATGCAGTCCAAAGCCAATGCAATTGGGGATTCCCAGCAACGGCACAGAGTGCCACTTCTTCCACTTCTCCACTAGAAGGGGAGAGAAGAGGACAGAGTGTGGCAGATGCTGCTAAGGAGCTCCAGAACCAAGGAGCTCAGTCAGGGATGCCGTTTCTTCAAAGGCCTGCTCTGCCCTGGGCAGCTCACAGCGGGAAGCCTCTCTCATACTGATTCTGTCCCAGAAATGCCAGTCTGATGTGCTGGGGTATTGGCCTGTCAATGCACATAGCACTGCAGAGCAAGAACAAGACAGAAAGGGTGCTGGGAATACCAGAGCAGGCTAAGGCTCTATAGGGCTAGGTGAAAGAAGAAGGGGGCAGAGAGAGGGGGATGGAGAAGCAGATTTTTACAGTCCTCCCAGAAGTGCAAGTTTGACATGAATTCCTCCATCATCCACCATCATGCTCAAACACCTGCCCACGTTTTCTGGTCAGCTTTGCTCTTGCTCAGGTTTTTGGGTCAATGGAGTAAATACCAGACAACAGCTGATAGAAACACCCATGGAAAGGGCACAGGAGAGGGAACCAAGGCAGGTCAGGCTGCAGGGCTGAACAGCCACCAGTGAGATCAAGACAAAACATAGGTAGAAAGCTTCAAAATGCCACTACTGCAGTGTCCTAAGGTACACAGAGACTCCTAGGAGAGCAGGCTCTTGGCCAAACTTCTCAGCACTCTGGCACCAACCAGTGAATTAGTTTATTCTAGCCTGGCCTTCCGAGAGACTCGCATAACTGATGAGAGAGGGATGCCAGTTTTCCTAACAAGCAGCCTAGTCCTCACCCTTCCAAGAAGCACCAACCTGTGCCTGCCTTCGCAGCTCGCTGAAAGAAGTTCTGTTCATTGTAGATCTTGCCATCTTTGACATCCTAAAGGGAACGGGGAGGAGGAGCATTACTTCAGCCACACGCACCCTGCTAGAAAGGGAAACTTGGGCAAGACTGCTAGCAGATGTTCGCTACTCACTTTAAAGAAAGCAACAACCCCCCAAAAAAATCAAATACCAGATCAGCAACACAGCTGAAACAGAGCTCAGGTCTTTTGGTTCACTATTTAATGCTGTGCCTAACAACCACATAAACTCTGAGCATCAGCACAGAACAAGGGAGTGGCTGTCTTACACTGGACGTTTCAAGCACTACCACATAGAGCTGTCTGTGGGTTAAAAGCATCTAGACAATGCAGACCACCTGGCAACCCAGAGCAAGTTCTAGTCCCAAAGCTATTATTTTACAAGGAGCCAGAGGTGACCTTCTTATCCACAACACAGATGACGTTGTTTCTGCAAACAGGCAAGTCCCAACAAAGAACTGTAACATTTTATTCTTGCTGTCAGAAAGTGAGACAAGTCTGTATTTGTGACAAATGTCTGTGCTGACATCTTACAATCCATCTTTTTAAATCAGCATTACTGTCCTTTTACTACTGCTGTTATATTGAGTGACCTGAAATGCATATAGTTTACAGTCAACATGCATGTGTTTGCCTACGCACACGTGTGTGTGTATATATATTTTCAGCATACTGCAAGCTAACTTAGGACAGATACTATTATGCATGGGAGAAGGCAGTAGTTTTATATTATGGCTGGTTTGATACCAAAGGCCCTACCCACAATTGGCCAAGGTAGCTGGAGGATCAGCAGGCTCCAGACAACACAAACGACCATGTTCTAGAGAATATTTTATTCTGCATGTTGCCTGGTGAGCCAATCTGAGCCATCAAACCCAGGAGCCAAAATACTCTCGTGTGCCATATCATACTCTACAGCCCTCTGCATCCACAAGGGCTGGACTGCACCGTCAGACTACCAAGCAAAATGCCAAAAGATGCCAAAGGTGCAAAACAGAGGAGTTGGCAGTGTTGCGTACAGAAGTGATTATAGTTTCCCACCTACCGGTTCTAGTTTTGTGGCACTTAGCTGTCTTTTCTCATTAACACTGTGTTCTTTCTCCATCCTCTTAAATGGCTCTTCTCTGACAAAAGGGAGAGGGATTTTTCAAGAGTGGGACCACCAGGTCCCCCACAGAACCATTAGTCAGCACTGGTCTTCCCACAGAAAAGCAACCCCCAAGAGCCACAGCAGACAAGAAAAGAGTCTTTCTGCTCTGGTTTGTGAGTTACTGAAAACCAATCAACTGAATTTCCATTGCAGAACAGCTGTTACTGGAAATAGCACATTTCTGGAGAACCCAAGTTACTGGCAAGTGCCTAGAAAGCTGGCTCAGAACTCCAAGTAGAATTACTGTTTGATTTAAAGATGTGCTCTGGCCTTACAGAGTCTCTCAGTGCTGGTTCATCACGCTGCCTCAGCACAGCCACCAGATTCTAACCTCTCCAGTCTCCCCAGACTTCAGCAGGGTATGCGCACACTTGCCATACAGGAAAAAAGCAGGTCTGACATTAATGAATCAAGATCTCTACCTTACACCTCCAAATTCAGTTTTGGAGATTACGGAGCTTGGTGGATTGAAGAGGCAACCTTTTGGGATGAAGGCTTTTCCTTTTTTTTTTTTAATCCTTATACCCATTTTGTTCACACCTTTAGTGGAAGAGCCAACTTGTACTGAAATCCAAGCATGACACTCTCAGGAAGTCATGTGCATCTCCTAAGCTAGAAGGGGCCTCTGTGATCACTTTCTCTGAATTCCTCGGATGCTCTTAGCCATACAGGTCAAATGGGTCGAGCCCTGGGCACAGTACACTATGCACTATTCCTTACCCAAACAGATCAAAACTCACAAGTTTGAGGGAGTATCTTTGCTTTTGAGGACAGGTTCCAGATGCTGACTGTGCTGCGGAAGGATGGAACAGATGTGGTTACAGGAGCATGGAAAAGAGGTACTTGCAGAGTCAGCTGCATCATTAAACACAGCCTGTGCAGCTGGCTTTTAGTTATCCTCTGCTTCTTTCACTTGGTCTTTGCAAAAGCATCCTCTGTGACGGTGCCTTCCCAGATTACTAACAAAATAATTCTTACCTTGCTCCAGAAGCACAGCACCCCTGACATGCTTCGAGCGCAGTTCTGCTTAAGTCACAGAAGCATCTAGGCATGGCTACAGTAGTGGGGTGCTTTGAAGGTGGTATGTAAAGAACAAATCATTAGTAGAATCTCAAAGGCACCCCCAAATTCATTTGCTGAGCATTCCCTCCAGCTCACTTCGTAGTTTGTCAAGTCTGTAAGAGATGCCAAAGTCCCTTCTGCTCTGCATGGATGTTAGAGTTATATGTGGCCTTCCCCCTCCAAAAAGATTTGCACCCATTACTTGGCCTTGGGGTAGTTCCTCTTCTCCTGCTCTTAGACTGAGTGCTACACACAGGTTATCTCCTGCTCGTCATCCAAAAGGTGCTTCTAAAAAAGCACCCTCCACTATAATAACAACATCTATTTTCTCTTTTTCTAACATCACATCTTTTTAAAGACATAGGTGGATGCCCAGACTTTGTTATACAACAGCATAAGTAATTAAAAACAAACTAAAACCAAATATCAGGCAAAGCTTACTAATGGATAAAATTCCTCCTGAACAGTGCTTCCAAGTCAACAATGGAGAATAAGATCGAAACCTTTCCTTTGGAAGTTTACAACTAGACTGGAGAGAAAAGATCAACAGTCACTGAACAGCTGAGAAGCAGCCCAGATGATATAGCTGCTTTCTTTTGGCCCCCAAAACAGGCTGAGAATCCTGAACTGACATGTAGTCAATACTGACACCACCTACAACACAGGAGATCCTGTACGGTGCCAGCAGCATTTAGGTTTTGAACCTAAAAACCCGAAAGAGGAAGCGTGGCCCCTAACGATGTGTATTTCATCAAATAACAGAGCAGCCCAGCCTCCGCTCAATCTTACGCCAGTGCTAACATCCGCGTTGGGAAGCCCAGCGTGGGAATGCCAGACCCCGCGGGCCAGCCGGTCACTGCCATCCCAGAGGACTCCCCACTGCGCCGTCTGTACACGGAGGATTCTGGTGGTTTAGGCACGTCCCAACAGCTGCCACCGAACACCGACTGCGGGCCCCTGCGAGGTGTCCAGCCTAACAGCCGGGGGACACGCGGGGCCTGCCCCTGCCCACCTCTCTCCTCCCCTGGCTCCCGGGAAGGCCAGGCCCGCTCCCGGGACCCCCGCGCGCCCCGGACCCCACAGCACCTTCGTACATCAGCCCGCAGCCGCCCTGCTCCAGGAGACGGACGACCCTCCACTGCTTGCCGCCCTGGTCCGTCAGGACCGCCTCCGCCGGGAGCGGCACCGCCGGGCCGGACCGCGCCTTGCGGGGCGAGCGGGAGCTGGGCCTCGCTGCGACGGAGGGACAGGCTGGGGAAGCCCGCGGGGAGGCCGCGGGACTCCGGGCCTGCTGCCGCGGCGGGGCCGGCGCTGTCTGCTCCGTCTGCTCCTCCTGCAGCGGCGGGGGCTGCCTCCCGCCGCAGGCCGGGCAGAAGCGGAAGGCGGGCTCCACGCCGCGCCCGCACTGCGGGCAGAACCGGTTCACCCTGCGGGCACAGCGAGGACAGCGCTCAGCGCCCGCCCGCGTCGCGCCCCACCAGGCCGCCCCGCTCCCCCCCGCTACCACCTCGGGGAGGCGCAGGCCGCCTCGGGCCCCGG
>VYZW01045559.1:65458-101699 GCA_013401315.1 Balaeniceps rex
CGGGGCCCTTCGCCCGGCTCCGCCCGCTGCAGCCGCCGAGGGCAGACGGGGCAGTGCCGTGGGCGCCTCCGCGTTCCAGCCCGGTCCCGGTGGGTGCCCCCTGCGTGGGGCCGGGGCACGCGAGGTCTCGGGGCGAGCTCAGCTCGGCCCAGGCAGCCCCGGGTGCTCAGACCTCGCCGTCCCCGGGTGCGGTCGGCGCGGATCGTGTCCCGCCCCCGCCGGGGACCGGCAGGACCTGGGGATGCTGGGCCGGAGGCGGGATGGAGGAGGCCATGTACCCAGGTCCCTCGCAGGCAGCGCCGCGCCCCTGCCAGACTCCACCGGCGATGCACGTACGGGCCTGCATCCTCCTGACACCCGGGAGGAGGGCTGCGTGTTGTCAGTGACCTGGCTGTCATCTTCAGCCGTGGCTGGTGCCGGGGGGGGTGCCCTGGGTCACCCCTCCCTGTTGCACTGTGGGGCTGGGACACCGGCTCTTGGGGGCTGCCAGTGACCAAGCGAGCATCCAGCTGTGCCCCAGTGCTTCTGGCCAAGCAGATAGCGCCGGTACAAATGACTTCTTGAAAGTATAACTAAGCTGTAGCTTGGGTTCAGGCATGTGAAGCATGAATAGCCGCTTCACAGGCTATTTCTGCGTCTGCTTTTGGCCCACGGCAAGCAGGGCCCAAGCACAGGTAGTCCCCGAGGGAAGGGAGCTCACCTGGGTGTTGTTTGCTGTGGGCTCGCTGCATGCCTGGGTGGTGTGTCCTGCCCGGCCCAGGCAGCTGAGAAGCAGAGGGTGGTTTGCACGAGAAACTCCCCTGTCAGGCTCCAGACCTCGTTCCTTTACCAAATCCATGAGGCCACTGAATTTGCAGAGTTTGGCTCTTACGTGCAACTGCAAACTCTGGACAAACCAGCAACAGCGTTTTTAAAGCAAAGGGTACGACCAACTCTGATGCAGCAGCTTCTTCCCTCCTCTTCTGCTGCTGCCTGAGCGTGGGGGCTTGTTGTGGACACAATTTAGTCACCCAGGAGCCTGCAAGGCTCCCCGGGCCCACCAGCTCCTTCCTTGCCTCACTCTGGGGCAGTGGCTGGGCACAAAACCGACCGCCCAGTTCTGCAAACAGGACCCAGCCCTAGCACTGTTTGTGTTTGCTTCTATATTTCGAGGCCTGAAGTTCCCATCTGGGGAAAAAAAGGATCTGTAAGGAACTTGGTGGAGTGCTGGTTTTGCAGAGGGCTGTGAGGCTGCTGGGTCCTGTGTGCTCGGTGCCTGCGCTGGGTCAGCAGCCCGTTGCACCCTGCCAGGCTTGCAGCCTCCTAGAAAGTTTTATTGCTCTGTTTGCACAACCTCTCATGCTGCGGTAGGTGGGTTTTTTTTACGGTCTGGCTGTGTCCTGACTCTTGCACCTCTGTGAACAGTGAGAGGGGGAAGAAAAAACAGCAGTGAGGGCTGCATGCCTCCAGACACCTGTGGCTCGTCTGGCGGCTGCTGGTCCCGGTTGCTTTTTGCAGGACCCGGCTGCAGGAGACGGGACTTCCCAGATGCCCAAGCATCAGAAATCACTCGTGCTTCCTGAAAACGCTGGCCAAAAGAAATCCTTCCCCTGCCACGGGTGCTCATGCTTTTAATTTCCAGCACGGGCGCTGCAGGGAGCAGAGAGGTGTTTCCCACTCCAGCAGCAGCATGCAAAGCACCTGGGTACCAACAGCCCTCGCCGGGGATATGCCACCACCCCAGGCACTGCATGGTCCTCAGCACAGCCACAGAGAGACCCGGCAGGGTCTGCAGCTCATCTTCTAGGGATGACACGGTGCCTCTGCAAGTCAGTGGGGAGAAACGCTGATTTTATTTAAAAAAAAAAAAAGCAATGTCTGCCATTTCCAGGCCTCGTTTCTATGGGAACAGGACATCAGAAGAGCAGAAATGCGTGAGTGCTCTAAAATAACTGCCAGCTCCCGGGAGCACGTGGCCTTTGCTTGGCTTGCCCGGCCCTTTCCGCTGTGATGGCGTCCGGGGATGGCTGGCTCCCGGTGACGAGGCGGCATGGAAGTGGGTCGGGAGGTGGGATGCTGTGGCCTTGATCCCTGCCGATCCTCAGCCTGTCCTCATCTAAATCCGCTGGCAGGAGAGTTCCGGTCCAGGCTGGCAGCTGGCACGGCCACCACGTTATCCAGCACACTGCTGCGCTCGGCAGCATGGCAGGGGCTGGTGGTGCCGGCCAGGTGGCAAGGACATGTCTGGCTTCCACCTGTCTGGGCTGCGGGCAGGCAGGCAGGAGGGTCTTCTTCCTCACTGACCTCCCTGGGGATGGGCAGGGCAAAACCGCACTCATGTATTTAGCAGACTCTTCCTCCCGCCATGGTTGGGTGTGGAGAGCAGGGTATTTCCAGCGAGGGAGAGAGGAAGTAGGTTGTTTTCCCTGAAGCTGGTGGTGGTCGTCTCTCTCTTCCCCCAGGTCTTTGTCTGTGCCTCTTGCTGGGAAAGTCAGTCTTATCTTGCAGCGCTTAGTGCTGAGGTCAGGCAGGAGAGTATCTCCGGAGGGCACAACCCGACCTGCCGCCGCACAAGTAGGCGAATACATCGTAGGGTATCCTGCAAGGTACAAACTGTGCCTCTGAGGTTGTCTTGAACTGGCTCCTTTCCTGCCAAAGGTGGTCTTGGACGGAGGCGGATGGGGCCCCTGCCTGAGGTCATGGGCATCTTGGGGCTGATCCAGGCAGCACCTTCTAAAAAAGATTTTTTCCCTTCTGCATTGAAAAAAATCATTTTTGTGGATGCCCAGAGCCTGGAAAGCCTTTTTTGCTCTCAAATCTGGTAAGAGTAGCCCTGTTGTAACTGAGCTTCTTCCTTCTCTCATTCTCCAGTGAGCAAAAGGTCCAGTACAGGTTTTCTTGGGACCCTAAAAAGCTTGGAAAAAATTTAACGAAGTTTTCCGCCTTTGCATAGTGTTTGTGTTACCCAAGAGCTGCTTGACATTTTCTCAGCAATGTACCAGCCCCGATGGCAGCCGTAAGACCTGCGTGGGCAGTGGGGGGGGGGTCCAGCTTGCATTTGAGGGTGTGGCGGGGCAAGCAGCCAGGAGAGACATGGGAGCAGGAGACGGGATCTCTGCAAGGGCAGCAGCCTTCTTCATCCTGACCTGTCGCATTTGTTGTCTTTAAAACAAGCAAAAAAGTTTGATTCACTTGATTTGCTCTGGATGCCCTTCAAGCAAGGGTGGGAGGAAGGTTTCTGCTCCTGAGAGGCTCGTTTGGAGGTGTGTTGGATCCTGCTGTGTGTGGTATGTGGGTGCATGGGTCTGGGGAAGTCCCACCTTTTCCTATGGCAGATGGGTGGCATTCCTGCCAGGGCACATGCGGACCAGGGGCCAGCTGGAGACACGGTGCTTCGTGATGAGCTTGAAGGTGTTTAAGCTGAAAGCTGGCTGCAGCTGCCTTTGCAAAGTCCCCTTTGCTGTTCCTTCCCTGCTTGCTCCTTGGGGGGTGTCTGACGTGCTTTTCTGGGGTGTCTGATGGCTTTTCAGGGCTGCAGGAGTGGACCTCTTTGCTTTTTTTCTGAGTCCCAGAGCAGGATGCTTGAGCACAGATGTCTCTTGCTGTTGCAGGAATCTGACTTCTGCGCATGGAGCGGCAAAAAGAAAGTGGTTGTTTGTTTTTTTTTTTTTCCTCTGAGAACGCACCTGGGTTTTGGTTTGGGGACGGGAAGGTGTGTGCCAAGCCAGGAGGATGCTTCTGGAGAGCTCAAGGAAGTAGTTGCATAGGGCAGGCTAGGTAGATGGATGCTTGTTGCTTTGTCCACAGGCTTACGTGGTTTTTAGCTTGCTCTCACTGCAGCTCAGTTGCTCTCAGCTGTCAGTGCTCTGCTCACAATGTGCATTTCACCAGTCACCGGTCCAGGAGTGAAGGTTGGGCAGGCTGGGTCGCCAACCTTCTCTCTTCCCTCGCTGCAGCACCCTAAACTCCCTGTTGAGATTGGTGGGTGCTGGCTGGGTCCAAGGAGCTGATGCCATCCCGACTGGGACTGGAGAATGTGCTGTTGAGCATCTCCCGGGGTGTTGCTGGTAGGTAATGTGTCCGTCCTTGTCTCTGCAGAGGCTTTCAGTGCTGCCAGGGTCTGGAGCACAGGCTCTTGGAGATGAACCTGGCAGCTGCCCGCTCATGGAGGGTGAGGCAGGGCTGATGGGCACTGCTGTGACCCGGGTTGGCCCCATTGCTGTGGGAAGAGGGGTTTTGTTGTGCTCGGAGGCTGAGGGGCTGCTCAGCTGGAGGCTGCCCTGCATCTGGCAGCATGGACAGGCCACTCTGCTTGTGCCAGGGCTGCCTCTTCTCTGTGCCATGCTGCTGGGCAACTTGCTGCGAGCGTGTCTGTGGTGGGATAGCAATGCTTCATCAATGCTGCTGCAAATGGAGACAAAAACAACTTGGAAGGATGGCAGATGCTTCCTAAAAGAGGGGGAGGACACGAGCATATCGTCCTCGAGTGTATCGTCCCCGAGCACGGACCTTCCCTTCCGCTTCCCTGCTCTTTTCTCATCCTCGCCTCTCCAAGGAGAGTTTCTGCTGGGAAAGCACTGTTAAGCGTTGCAAAACCAACCTTTCGTGTTGCAGGAGGTGGAGGCACAACTTGGAATCTTCACCAGTCCCAAAATAATGGGCTGCAAGGAGTTTGGTGGCCTTACTTGGGCTGGTGTTTGCAGTTCTGTAACCTGGTGCTCCCACTGCTTAAGGAAAGCTGCTCCCTGCCTGTTGCTGGGTGAAGGACTGCTGGTGCTTGTGGGCTGGGTTTCTAAACAGCGGCCTCGCTCCCTTGCAGCTCGGGTTATGCTGATGGCTGGGAACGGGTCGCTCCAGAAACCATGAGCTCTGGCTCTTAGGGGTCAGTAATGACCCTTGGAGAGGGAGCCCAACAGTTATTTTCTCCCGTTTGGGGCCGAGCCAGCTGTTGCGACATCAGGCTGGAAACAGAGAGCTGCCCTTGGGTTCCCAACGGGTGGGACGGGAACGCTGCCCTCCTGCCACCCAGGTCCGCGAGTGCCTGGCGTTCATGGCTCTCTCCTCTCTTCCAGGGTCCTGCGGAGCGGTGGTGGTGGTTCCCTTCTGATGGGAGGATGGTTGTTCTCAGGCAGTTTGGGCTGCTGCTCTGGAAGAACTACATCCTGCAGGTAGGCTGGCGCCACACTGTCGGGGGGCTGCCTCTGTCATCCCTAAGTGTGGGTACATCAGAGCTTGCCGGGGGTCTTGATTCTCCAGCAAACCTTCACCGTGGGCCCAAAGCATTTCCTGGAGGAAAACAGATCTGTTTGTGCATGTGGTGTCATCCTGCTTTTGTGCTGGGGAGAGACGGGCAGGGCTGTGTGCTCAGTTGTCCCTGTCCCCTTGAGTGCATGCTGTGCTATTCCTGTCCTTCTGCAGTCCAGCCATATGAGTTCAGCTCCCCCTTCTCACAGGGCAGGATGACCAAGGCACCCTCCTGTGCGAAGGTGGGTTTCTTGAGCTATCTTGTTACACAGCCTCCTCTGGAGGTGGTGATTGCTGCATGACGCCTGTAAACCCACCAGGGCCCAGATTTTTTTTCCTCCATTTCTACAGCCCTCAGAAGCAGCTTTTGGGGGTCTTAAAAAATTAGACTACTGCTGTACTGGCATCTGCTCCCAGCCCAACTTGCTGTGTGGCAGCTGGCTAACGATGAGGGATTTCAGAACCTCTGGGCCTCCTTGCCCAGGCTGACCAGCAGGGTCTCGCCTGCTGCTGCAGCGCCTTTAAGCGCTGGGACCCAGAGCCGGCCCTGGCAGAGGGCGGCGGAAGAGGAGGGAGCAGAGATTGCCGCAGCCTGGCTTTACACTTTCAATTACCCTTCTGTAGATCAGCACGACGTTGCTTTAAAAATAAACAAAAGGAAGAAGGAAGGGCTGGCTGGGCTGCCTGCATCCGGCCTTCTGGCAGAGCAGGGAGCAGGCAGCAGGGCTCGGATGTGACCGAAGGGACTGGCAGCAGGTCTGACTTGCAGTCAGGAGTGTGCTCTGTGGGTGTGCGTGATGGCCAGCCCTGTGAATCCCCCCTTGTACACCCTAGACGCCTGCAGGACAGTCCCCCATCCCCTCTGCAGGGTAATAGCAGCATCTTCTGTGTGTGCTCTGGGGCAGGGGCACCTCTTGTGTTTTCTGAGGCCACAAGCTGACTCGGATCTACTGTGTCAGAATATGACCTGGAGTCTTCGCTCCCCTCCACCAAAAAAATGTGCTCCTGATGAAAACACAGAGCTCCCAAGCCATCATCACCCCAGTGTGAAGATGGATGCTGGGACACGTGGCTTGCTCAAAGCCAGGGCAGCTCTGGCCAGGCGGAGGTAGTGATTACGGATGAGTATCCCCGTCACCTCTGGAATACGGCAGCTTAAATGACTGCTGCGGCAGCGAAAGCCTGTGCTGATAAATACGTATTAGCCTGTGAGTTCAGGGAGCCAGGCAACCGTTCTGGAGACAGCCCAGGAGACTGAGAGGGGGTTAATACAATAGTAAATCAGCGGGAGGCAGCTGGTCCGTCGGAGCTGCATTATAAAACCATCAGACATCTGCAACATTTGCTTTTATGAGCGTAGCCTTTGGAAGGCTCCTTTTTCCCTGCCTGCTCACAGCTGCCACCTCCTGGCCACGCTGCCGGGGCTGGCTGCAGCAGTGGCTCGTCCCTGGCTCGGTTGGAGCGGGCAGCTCCTCCCAGGGGAAGCCCGGAGAGGGGTTTTTGGCTTTGACAGTGGGTGCCGAGAGCCAGGGCGATGCAGGGAGCAGCTGCGTGGCCGTATGCCCGTGTGCCCCCTCCTGACAAACTGGCCGAGAGCCAATTCATCCCAGCCTGCTGCAGAACGGACTGTCCCTCTTCCCGGGATGTATGGGCTGGTCTGTGCTCAGGGCTCTGCTTCTGCCCCACCAGAGACTCTGCCCGCCTTAGTGTGCCCCACTTGCTGCTTCCCCTGCTGCCCATTTAAAAGATAAAACCTTTTTCCACTCTGCAGAGGGACGGGAGGTGTAACTCCATGGTCAGTGCAGTTCAATGCTTGGTGTTTGCAGAGCTGAAGGAGCTTTCAGGGCAGCCGGGGTGCTGCCTGCAGCACGTGGTCAGGGCAGGCAGGAGAGCAGGCAGGTGAGGAGCCCTGACATGGGCTGAGCCGTACCCTGCCTGCAGCATGCTCACCCCATACAGGCACCTGCTATCTGCAGGTGTGTTTTTTACAGCACCACAGCCCATCGCTACACCCTGCTGTGATCCAGGCTGTGGCACCACTGTGCTAGCGGCCATGGGGCCAGGCAGGAGGCGGTTTAACAACACGGAGTGTGCAGAGATGTCAGGGAGGGGCTGCGCCATCGGATAAAAAACAGTTGCTGAGACAGCAAAGTTGTGAGGATAAACCTCTTGGTTTTCCTCTTACGCGTTGTGGTGGTGTTCTTTCCAGCCCGGTGGAGGGAAGGGTAGAAAACTCCCCTGGTCTTGTAAAGGCTGTCTTAGCCAGAGCCCTCAGAAGAGGTTAATGCCACTGCTTCTGCTCTGGGCATGTGCTCCCAGTGAGCAGCCGTGAATCCCTGCACCCAGAGCTGCTCCCTGCTGCTGGGGACATCTCGTTAGCTGCCACTGCAGTGACTGAGGTTTGGCCTGCTGTGCTGCGCTTGCACCTGGGCTGGGCCTGGATGAAGGCAGCTTGGTTTGCAGGAGGAAATAAGGCGTCTGGGTCCAGATTTCACCTCTCCTACCCAGACCTGCCTGGCTGCTGCCGCTGCGCCAGGCACAGGGCTGAGCTGTGCCCTCCTGCCCGTGGTGGGACAATGGTGTGCCCGGCTGAGCTCTGGGTGCTGCCTCCCTCTCCCATCCCTGCCCCAGCTGAGTGATACAGCTTCAGTGGGAGCAGCCTGGTGCTCACCACTCCCCTCCCTGCAAGTGAGTGTGACCTCTGCAGTGATTTTATGAGCATAAATCATCAGTCAGCAGCGTGTCGCAGCTCCTGCTGTAAAACAGATCAGGCAGTCGTGCTGCAGGGACGTGGGTGTGCATGGCACTGGTCAGGACTGCTGCTCCCCCTGCCCCTCTGGTCAGAGATGACCCCAGTTCCCCTGGGATGAGCAGAGTTTTAAATGCTAATTAACCTGGGTTGGTGGCGGGTGTTAATAGCTAGTGGGAGGTTTGCAGGAGAGGTAGCCCTGGGGAAAACCGCTGGAGGGTTGTGCTCCAGCTTGGCTGCCCAATTGAGTTCACCAGACTTGAGTTCATTGTCCGGTTGCTTGAACCTCAATTAAAAATAATAAATGAGCCACCGTGTTTAGTGCAGACAGGCCTCAGGGTGAAGGCTAAGCTCGTGGGTATGTTCTCCGTGCTGCGCGAGGGCACCGATGCCTGTAGCCAGAGGCTCTGCCAGGTCCTGTCCCAGGCTAGGACGCAGAGCCTATGTCCTGCTGCCTGCAGCCGCTAAGCTCTGGCAGAAAAAACTTCACTGACTGCATTAGCTTTGCTCTGCTTTACCTCCCCCTGCTCACTTGTCCCAGCCTTTCATTTAATTACAGTATTTTTAGCTCCCAGCCCTGCAAGTGTTGGGCAAGGTTGCTCTGCTTGGGTGAAAGCTGTTCTCTTTGCTCTCCCGGCTGTGGCTGGTCCCATGGCACAGCCCCTCTTCGCAGGAGGTGCATCGCTGTGGTTGCCTGCGGGAGTGGTATAGGCAAGCCCCGAGTGCTGCCTGCTCCTGGGCAGAGCCCCGTTGTACAGGGAAAGGGCAAACGACCAGCTCAGCTCATTCAAACCCAGCAGTATGGCAGGGAAGGCTCTAAAGGAGGGTGGTTTGAGATGGAGCGGTGCTTAGGGAAGGGTGCTGGAAGCAGTGCTGGCTGGAAGGTCCGGAAGGATGTGGGAACTGGCTCAGTGTCGTTCCTGAGATTTGGAAAGACCCAGGTTGTGAAACCTTGGGAAATGCAAGAACACTTCTGCTGTGTGACATTTGCATGCCCTGAACCTCATTACTGTGTAGGATCTACCTTCAGTGTTTATGTATTTTTTTTAATCTTTACGTTTTCTGCAGAAACGGCAGATCTTGGTGACAGTCATCGAAATCTGCCTACCTCTGCTCTTCGCCGCCATCCTGATAGCACTGAGGCACCGGGTGCACTCCATCAGCCACCCCAACGCCACCATCTATCCCCCGGAGTCCGTGGATGACCTGCCGGGCTTCTTCTACCGCCGGCACCCCAGCAACCCCTGGGAGCTGGCTTACGTCCCCTCCAACAGCAGCGCCGTCAGGAGCATTGCTGAGGCGGTGGAGAGAGCTTTACCCATCAGCATCAGAGGTGAGCAGGGGCCAGGGCTGCAGCGTCCACCCCAGAAATTGGTACGAATTTTTACTCTGGTAAATCCTGATGCTCTATTCCAGGGATGCATCAATTTTATCAGAACTTCAAGGTGATGGTTTTATTTTTGTTTCACTAAAACTACAGGATTTTGTTTTGATTTTTGATTACATTTTGTTGCAGTTTCTATCTAGAAAAATATTGCCCTAAAATAGTTAGAGTGTGGCTGTCGCTTCCCTGAGACAAAGTATTTTTGGAAATCTTGTTGCACAGAAAATTTCAGTGCTTCATGTTCCAAACTGAAGATAACATTAGGATTTTTTCTGAAAGGAGAGCTGACTTCTGTTCTTGAGGAGGAGGAATCGTCTGCATGCCCCGCGATGGGTACAGCAGCGTCCCATATAAATCCCCCGTGTCTGACAGCAGCAGCGTTTCCCAGCTCTGGCTGGAGCGCATCCCTTGTGTTCTGGACCAAAATTATATTTTTGGTGATGTTCAAGCATCAGCCCATGTTGAGTTGCTGTGCTCTGTGCCTGCATCTCCGTCTTTCCCTCTCCACAGCTCAGGGCTTTGCCTCGGAGAGGGACTTTGAGGAGTATGTCAAGTCGGACAACCGCTCGGGCAGCGTGCTGGCTGCCGTCGTGTTCAAGCACTGCTTCCATCAGAGCACGGCCCTGCTGCCCCTCCAGGTGAGCGGAGCCAAGGCGGGATGAGGACGCGGGGGGATGGCATCCTCCCACCCTCTGCCATCCAGACAGTGGTCCTTTCTGTCCCACCTGTGGTGCCCTTTGTGTGCTCCTTCCAGGTCGACTATGAGCTGCGCTTCAAGTACAGCCCGAGGAACGCCCCGCGGAGCGAGCAGACGGGTCTGAACCCCAACCTGGACCGGGACTGGCACACCAGCTACCTCTTCCCACTTTTTCAGCTGCCTGGACCCCGGGAGGCCAAGTTTGCTGATGGGGGGACACCAGGTGAGGGCAGCCCCTCCTCTGCCGCAGGCTATTTCACAAAGATGGATGTAATTTTCTGTACAGCAACTCAGCTCATTGAAGAGATTCACTGAGGCTCTGAGCTTTTAAATAAATAGTTTAATTTTTAGAAATTAATTAAATTAAGTTAAATTAATTTAACTTTATTTAAATATTTTTATTTATTATATTTATTATTTGAAATATTTATTTAAATTTTATCCTGTGACTTCTTGGGCACTGCTTGCCTCTGGGTACCTCTGCTGAGCAGGGTTGGATAAGAATAAATTTTACTTATGTGAATTTTTTTAAATTTAATTTTTTTATATATATATATTTTTTTAATGGAAAATTTATTTCAGGGTCCAAACTGCTCAGTGTTTATCATGCTGCTTAAATACTTTAGAAGTAAATAGAGCAATTCTGTGGTTTGAGCGTAGGTTTTTAAGGAAAGCCAAACACTGACCGAGCAGGAGGCAGCAGGGACGTTGCTGGAGCTGGTGCTGGCTTAGGACTTGATTTTTTTGGGAGCTTCCTCTGTGGCTGCGAAGTGATGTTTCCCTTGGTTGGGTTTCTCCTTCCATCGTTCAATAGTGATGTCAGGGAAAAGATTGAGAGGCCGAGAAAGTGGGTGAACGGGTTTTGCTCACACAGTGTAAATAAACCTGAGCCCAAGAGGACGAGATCTGCTCGTTCAAATGTTCGGCAGTACGGGGTGACCTGGAGCCCAGATCAATTCCCTCGCTATAGTGTTTGTTTAGTAAATTAGTTAATATAAAACATTGTTCATGATCTCATATTCTTACTTTTTCCTTCTCTGTCTAGGTCATTTTCAGCAGCTAACTTTCAAAATGCTCGTTTGGGGCTTTGTAAGCAGAATTTGAGTTTCCGTTCAAGTAACACGTGGCAGAAATCCCACATAAAACCAAATTAGTTGAAAATTAAAAATCTTTCACTGTTTTCTAATGCACAAAAATTTAAGCCAAGTGTGTGAGTAACAGGATATATTCTTCCTCACCAAAACCTGCATAGTATCCTGTATTCTCTTGGTTTACAAAAAAAAAGGGACCAAATACAAGCTCAGTGACATTGGTGGTGGTTAATGATGATGGAGAATCTCCCCCCTTACAAAAATAAAGCCGTGCCTGCAGAAAGGCGACTGCAGTTTAAATGGAGTTTTCCTGCCAGCTGCTTTTAAATTGTGATTATGAGAGACTTAAATTGCTGTGATTTAAATCCTTCCCAAGCCCTTCTGTGTCTGCAGGAGTGTGTCAACAGTGATGCTTATTTTGCTTTTCCTACGAACTCTTTTTTTGTTTCCTGTTCTTCTTCCCAAGCAATCCCTCCTGCAAAGGCTGTTTCTCTCCTTCTTCCAACACCTCCCTCCAAAACCCGGACCCGTCTCTATTCCCCCGTGTCGTTTTTGCCATTCAGGCTATATCCGAGAAGGTTTCCTGGCGGTGCAGCATGCGGTGGACAGAGCCATCATGCAGTACCATGTCAACGCCAGCTCCACCAGCTTGCTGGAGAACATCACGGTGGTGGTGCAGCGCTTCCCCTACCCAGCATACGTCAACGACCTCTTCCTCCTCGCCATCCAGAACCAGCTGCCCCTGCTGCTCATGCTCAGCTTCACCTACACCTCGCTCAACATCGTCCGCGCTGTCGTGCATGAGAAGGAGAAGAAGCTGAAGGTAACGTGAGCGGTGGGACATCTGGGTGCTCCTGTCCCTCTGTGGCGTTTCCCAACAGATGCTGCCTTTAAATTAGGAACAAAATCCCCATCGGGTTTGGAGCCAGCAAGCAGGAGGTGGGGATGGCAGCAGATTAGCAAGCCCCAGGGAGGAATGTCGCTAATCCTGCCGCGGGGACGCGGTTCTGCTCTCCTTGCCATGTGGCCAAGGCTGCTGAAGGCTGCTGAAAGGCTTGGTGTTTCCAAGGTGGCTTGGAGAGAGGGCAACACTTGTGGATTCAAGAGTTTTGTGGATTCAAGAGTTCAGCATGTGGGAAGCAAGATTTTTGTCTTTTGAATGTAGAAACCCGTGTGAGTTGTGTTGCGGGGGTGGTTGGAGCTTGGCTGCTGTGCTGGTTGTAACAGCAAGGCTGTGTGTGCAGGGCTTGGCGTCCCCTGGGTGTGGGGTTGTCCTGCCCTCTGCCCCACTGCTGGGTGACCGCGGTGGCCCCACCGGCGTCAGCTGCTATGGTTTTGGCTTCAGCTCAGCTCTTTAAGGAGATGTTCTCCTGTGGCGGTGGCAGCCCCTGTCCAGGGAGGTGGGGGACACCATGTGATGCTGAAGTCTGCGCAGGACCACTTTGGTGGGACCTGGGGCTGCCACCTCCCTCGCCAGTGCTGCAGGGCAAAGCCACCACCACCCTGACCAGGGCCTCTGCCTCGCCCCTCGCCATGCCCGTGAAGTGTGGGTGCAGCCCTGGGTGACAGTGTGACCTCCCCACAGGAGTACATGCACATGATGGGCCTCAGCAACTGGTTGCACTGGAGCGCCTGGTTCCTCATGTTCTTCCTCTTCCTCCTGGTGTCCGTGTTTTTTGTCACAGTGCTCTTCTGTGTCAAGGTGAGTGTCTTTCCCCAGGCCACTGTTCTGCAGGCCTGAAGCTCTGTACTGGTGAGGCACAGGGATGACAAGGATCCTATGCCATGGGCTGGACCATCCTGGTATCTCAGAACTCCTCCACATGTGTAACAGAGGCTGGAGTGGGCAGAGCTGCACCCCCCAACTGCCTTTCATGGGAGGGGTGACCTCCCCAGGAGGGGGCTGAGGGGTGGAAATCCCACAGGCTCCAGGGAGGCCCAGGCAGTCCCATGCAGAGCAGGACCACCCCACTCCTGCAGCTGTGTGTGCCCTTGGAGGAACTTGAGCTCTCCTCTCTGCTTGTACCCACACCATGAAAAGCAGGAGGTGGCTGCCTGGATGCTGAGCGAGGTGTCCCCTGCCTCTTAGACCCTGTGTCACATAAGGGCAACCATATTTGTTCCCTCTGGAGTGGTCTAGGAGGGCCTGGGCGTTCTCACACATCTCTCAGTTTGTCTTTAACCCATGGAGAACATCAGATCTCGGCTGCCCACACGTGCCTGCAGCCATGGCCGGCTTCACCAGCCCTGGGCATAACCACACTTTCTCGGTAGGTGAGTGAACAGGGAGCAGTGCTCACCAACAGCGACCCCACGCTGGTGTTCACCTTCCTCGCCATCTTCTCCATCTCCTCCATCTCCTTCAACTTCATGGTGAGCACCTTCTTCTCGAGAGGTGAGTCCCTCCCTGGCTGCCTCCTTGTATTGCTGACTTGCGGGGCTGGGCGGGCGTTACGGGCCTCATGCTGTAAAATCTTTGGTTAGTTTTGGTTGAGAGGCAGCTCTGGAGGTCATCGGTCCATCCTGCTCAAAGCAGGGCCAGCTCCAGAGTTACGTGAGGTTGCACAGGGCTCTGTGTTGGATAACGTGCTTTGACATGCGGAGGGGGGGGGCTGTTCTTCCCCTTTTTGGCTGCATTTTCCCCATGGTGCATGGGAAGAGATGTGTGTACTGTCACTTCCCAAACCAGACAAGCTCATGCATTAGGGCATCATCTGGCTGTCTTGGCCCCAGGACGCTCTGGTCTGGGATGGGCAGGGTGCTTCTGCAGCTGCCCACCGTGGGGTTGGGGTCCAGTGCTGCTCCTGCCTTGCCATGGGACTTGGGCAAGTCCTCATCCCGCCCCCCTGTAACCACCCTTTGTGCAAAAGGCTTGAATCTCCATCGATGGAAAGCTGGTGAGGAATACTGGGTGATATCACCGTATTATTGACGTTTTCCCTCCTGCTTTTCTCTGTGCTGGCAGCAAACATCGCGGCTGCCGCTGGTGGCTTCCTCTACTTTTTCTCCTACATCCCTTACTTCTTCATCTCGCCCCGCTACGACCTGATGTCCCACAGCCAGAAGCTGGCATCCTGCCTCATCTCCAACGTGGCCATGGCCATGGGGGCACAGCTTATAGGCATGTTCGAAGGAAAAGGTGAGTAGGTGCCTCCTGTCCCTCGGGAGAGGAGCTAGCCTTTTTTTGGGGTGGGTTGGGACTGGCTTGCATGTGGTGTGAAGGGTGAAAAGAAGTCAGGGAGAAGCACTTTCCTGCTCCTAACAAGAGCAGGAGGGCTAATTGCTGATTGCTCCCGCAGGTCTTACCAGCACCAGGGCTCTGCCCCTCTGAACCCATGCCCCTGGCAGTGTGGGTTGTGCAAAATGCCATCGTCACTTTAATTACCAAGCAAATTCTGTTCTAAAGGATGGGAATCCATTGCATTTCCTCCTTCCCAATATATATCTTTAATTTCTATGTTAATAACAATTTGCTGTTGGTTCCAGCAGCAGCCACGCTATTGCAAAGTGGTGACACTAAAAAGGCGGCTGCGGTGAAGGAGGGCAATGGCTGGAGAAGAATTTGCTTTTTCCCAGGGCAGTTGCAGAGGATGTGATGGAAGAAGCGTGATGGGGTGGGAGCCTCAAGATGTCAGTGCGCTTTCTGCTGCATCTATAGAAGGGATTGTAGAGCCGTGCATGTGCTCCTCGTTACCAAGCAGTGAACTAGGACAGGGATGCTGTCTGACAGTCTTGGAGAGCACTTTGTCCTTCTGGGGATGCAAAGGTAGGCAGTGCCCTGTGTGCATTGCAGGGACTGGCATTCAGTGGAGGGACCTCATGAAGCCCATCAGTGTGGACGACAACTTTACCTTAGCCCAAGTGCTGGGGATGCTGCTCCTGGACTCGGTGCTCTATGGCGTGGTGGCCTGGTACGTGGAGGCCGTCTTTCCAGGGGAGTATGGCGTGCCTCAGCCATGGTACTTCTTCTTGACGGTGAGCACTGCTTACGCACCCCTTCCAGCGGGCTTGACAGGCATCTCTTGGGGATGGTTCCCACTTTGTGCTATGCAGTGGGCTAGATTAACATACAAGGGTGGCACCATCTGGTCTCCAAAATCAAGGGGTCTGCAGCATGTCCTCGGCAAAGGCTGATGCAGCTGTATTTCTTTACTGAATATGAAGGTCTTCTTGGCTTTAGATCTTTGTTCTGACCTTGTTGGCATGCAGGGTGTTGTTAAGTGTCTCCATGCCCCAAGCAAAGGCATTGGAGAGAAGCCCCAGGTGCGAGCAACCAGATCCAGTCATTTGAAACTACCCAAGCTCTGCCATCCGGGTGGACCTGGGCGGTCTGCGTCCCACTGCCAGACCCCGCGTGCTAGTACCAGGGGATGGCTGATGACTGTCACCCCCTCAGCTGAGCTGCCCTTGCTCTGCCAAGTGAAATGCTTGGCATCATCTTCAGTGGCCGTAGGTGAGGTGGTTACTGCAGCTCAGCTGGCTGCTGAGGATTCCATTAAGCCATAGCGACACAATCAATTTTGATCCTGTGGCTGTATCCCTTGTTATTTGATCAGGAGGTTTTTCCTTCTCTCTTCTAAATTCCTTATCCCAGCATGATTTCACTCCAGCATCCCACTGCCTCTTGCAGCTAGAACAGGGTAGCGAAGATACAGCTGTCTGCCAAAAGCCACAGCAGGATGCTGATTTTGGGTCCAGGAGTTGTTGAATTGCTATTTCCATAGGGATTTAAGGTCCCAAACACTTATTTTCATTTCTGGAGAGCCTGGTCAAAAAAAGGCCATAACTGCAGCAGCTGGACCCCAGGCTTTTTGTATTTAGTGTGTGTCAAGGTTTTTGGAGGGGGTAATTCTCCATTGTGTGGGCTCTTCTGGGCAGGGTGCTTCTGCCTGAGCAATTTTGCTTCTCATTGAAGTACTGACCTTTTCCATGGGAACGAAGATGGGGAAAAGCTGCCTGTGTAATCACAAGCAATCCTGCTGTGAGGGAGAACCAGGGGAAGGCAGCAGGGCAGGAGGAGCAGTTTCATCCTCTGGCTGACCTGCCTGCTGAAGATGGGCTGGCTGGCACAGGCCAAAGAGAGTGGTCTTGCAGATCCATGTGAGGCATCTGCATGGGAAGAGGAGGGTGGCCGAGGCTGGGGAGAAGAGATGGTCTCTGCCTGTGCCTGAGTTTCTCTCTCTTTGCCTTATTCCATCAGCCCTCATACTGGTGTGGGCACCCCAGGACTGTCGTGGGAAAAGAGAAGGAGGAGGAGGAGGACCCCGAGAAGGCCCTGAAGAGCCAGTACATTGAGGAGGAACCTGCCGACCTTGTGTCAGGAATCAAAATAAAGCACCTTTCCAAGGTACCGACTGCCCAACACAGCACAAACACATCATAATGTTGTTTTTGTAAAGACTGCTGCTTGCAGTCAGATTCCTTATCATTTTCCTGCCCTCCTCGGCCAGGGCTGTGCTGCTTGGCTGCTGTAAAGCAGGTAAGGCTCTTCCACAGAGCTCGCTGCATTTTATTGTGGGCTGAAGTGTTAGATACTTGCAGGTGCAGTGACATCTATATTTAACCTGAATTAGACCTGTTGTCTAATGCCAACACCATGTGAGCATCACGGGCTTTGACTGCTGGGTGGAACGGAGGGGGCAGATCTGAGAGCACTTGTCTCGAGTGCAGCATCAACTTGTTAACATGATCTCCACAGGTCTTCAAAGTGGGAAACAAGATGAAAGAGGCAGTCAAGGACTTAACGGTGAACATGTACGAAGGGCAGATCACCGTCCTGTTGGGACACAACGGTGCTGGGAAGACCACCACTTTGTCCATGCTCACAGGTAGGAGTCACGTCCTGTTGTGGGGCTGGCATGGGGCAGGGAAGGGCTGATGCCTTGACTTGCAAAGGGGAGCTGAACCTCATCTCAGGTTGGGGAGGGGTTTTTGCTCTTCCCTGGAGCACCTTTGGTTCGATGAGCTGTTGGCCAGGGATGCTGGATTATTGAGACACACATCGCTGCCTGGGGAGATGGAGGGAGCGTGGGGGTCCCTGCTCAGCCTTCCACAAGAGTGGGATCAGCTAGTGGGGGAAATGGCAGCCAGTCTTTGTGTTGGAGAGCCCTGAGAAGAGAAAGGACCCGCTGTAAGATGGGTCTCTGCAGGCTTTGTCATGATAAGGTGGGGAGGACACGGGCCAAGAACTGGTCATCTTCATTCCTGAGCTGCTGAGCTCACAGGACCTTCCCTGGAGGTCTACTCTGGCCTTGCCTGGACCTCTGTCAGGCTTGCCTGCCCACTTCACTCCTTGCCTGCCTACTCTGGCAGCACTGCCAGCTCCACCTCCCACCTATGGATGCCATGCAGCCCACCTTGCGGGCGGGAGGAGAAAGCTGCCATGCCCTGGCTCCAACAAGAGACTGACTTGCTCTGACTTTTGGCAGAAAGCTGCGAGGTGGGGGGTGCTCGGCAGGACCCCCGTTTTTCCGCCAGCTCTTTGCTGCCCAGGGTTATCCTCAGCCCTGATCTGAGGCCACTGTCTCTCACTCCTCCCAGGTCTGCACTCTCCGACGGGTGGGCAGGCATACATCAATGGCTACGAGATCTCCCAGGACATGGTTCTGATCCGCCACAGCCTGGGCCTGTGTCCCCAGCACGACGTCCTCTTCGACAACATGACGGTGGAAGAGCACCTCTGCTTCTATGCAGGGGTGAGCACGGTGCTTGGGGGGAGTGCTGACGGGCCCCCAGGAGCCAGCCCTTGGGGAGGCACCCTGCAGCCACCCTGTGACTTCCTGAGGCTGTGAAAGCGTGGTGAGATCCATCAAGTGGGTCCAGAGGGCCACAAAAATGATCAGAGGGTGGAACACCTCTCCTTTGAGGAAAGGCTGAGAGAGTTGGGGTTGTTCAGCCTGGAGAAGAGAAGGCTCTGGGGAGCTGGGGAGACCTTATTGTGGTCTTTCAATACTTAAAGGGGGCTTATAAGAAAGATGAGAACAGACTTTTTAGTAGGGCCTGTTGTGATAGGACAAGGGGTAATGGTTTTAAACTAAAGGAAGGTAGATTTAGGCTAGATACAAGGAAGAAATTTTTTACGATGAGGGTGGTGAGACACTGGACCAGGTTGCCCAGAGAGGCGGTAGATGCCCCATCCCTGGAAACATTCAAGGTCAGGTTGGACGGGGCTCTGAGCAGTCTGGTCTAGTTGAAGATGTCCCTGCTCACTGCAGGGGGTTGGACTAGATGACCTTTAAAGGTCCGTTCCAACCTAAACCATTCTATGATAAGTGGAACAGCCCTTGCCTCCTCTTTCCACCTCATCTGCAGGCAGGAGCTCCCTGCTTGACTGATGGAGGAGTGCAGGGTCGCGAGCAGCATGGCTCTGCGGAAACCCCCACGCCAACTGTGCCAACTCCTTCAGAGTTGGGCAGGAGTCCAACTCTGTGCTTCCCCACTTACCTGCCTGGGTGTGGAGGAGGAAGTGTGGTGGGGTTTAGCAGACAGTGGCTGATGTGGTGGGAAGGGTCTTTGCCAGATTCACTTACCCCGGCAGGCAGGCTTAACCCTCCCTTCCCCCTGTCTGGCAGCTGAAGGGGTACCCACCCTCCAAGTGCCCCGAGGAGATCAACCACATCCTGAGGATCCTCAACCTGGAGGACAAGCGCTGCTCTTTGACCAAGGCGCTCTCTGGTGGCATGAAGCGCAAGCTCTCCATTGGCATCGCCCTCATTGGGGACTCCAAGGCAAGCATCTTTGGTGGGGCTCACCTGGAACCTTTCTCCCTGGGGCCAACGTAGGTCCTTCTAGTGGCTCTGAGGTTGTTCCTCACCCATGGTGAGCCAGTGGGAGATGCATGGGCAGCGAGGAGGGGGCAGGAGCACCCCCACAAGGGGGTACAACTCTGAGGACAACGCCCTGAGGCTGCAGTGCAGCTCTGCTGCCTGGTAGCTGCTCCCCCAAGCAAGATCATCACATGCATGTTGCCAGGTCAAGGCTCCTTCTGGACCATGGGGTTACCCCCTCCTGTGCTGCTGTGCTTCTCCCAGTCCTTTTTGACCAGCACCCATCTCCTGTGTGCAGGTGGTGATGCTGGATGAGCCAACATCAGGGATGGACCCAGCCTCTCGCAGGGCCACGTGGGACCTCCTGCAGCAGCAGAGGAGCAACCGCACCATCCTGCTGACCACCCACTTCATGGATGAGGCTGACCTGCTGGGGGACCGCATAGCTATCATGGCCAAGGGGGAGCTGCAGTGCTGTGGCTCCTCACTCTTCCTCAAGCGTAAATACGGTAAGGGAGGAGCAGGCAGGCCATGCTCGATGTCTCCTCCTTGCCAGAGAGGAGCAGTAGGGGGATATAGGGCAGGGAAGGGGACTCATTGCTCCTTGTCTGATGGCTGCTTGCTCCCTGTTGTGCGGTTCTGCCTCTTCTGGGGCCCATCCCTACGCTCACTTCTGCGTCGTGTCCATAGCCCAGGCAAAGTCATCAATGCTCTGCAGTGCCTTAGCACCCCTCTCTGCTCCAGCACGCCTGGGCCAGGATGGGCTGTGATTTACTCTCCTTTCCCTTCTCTTGTGGCTCTGCCCAGGGGCAGGATATCACATGGTGATGGTGAAGGAGCCCTACTGTAACCTGGGGGAGATCTCCCGCCTCATCTGTCAGTACGTGCCCAACGCCACCATGGAGAGCAATGCTGGGGCAGAGCTGTCCTTCATCCTGCCCAAGGAGAGCACGCACAGGTAATGGCATCGTCCCCTGCTTGCCCTCCCTGGGTGGGTCCCCTTGTCTGCACACACTGGGGCACACACTGTTGTCATGGGCTTGCTGGAAAGGGGAGCTGCTCTCTGCGTCAGCGCTGGTCTTGGAAAATCGGGTTCGGTTCCTCCTTTCACCACCATCTTCCTCTGCGTCTGCTGGTGCATTGCTCTCATGCCTCCATGCCCACCATGTCACTGCCCGTGCAGCAACTGCATGGGACAACACTGGTTGCTGATAGCTGGTGACGGCTGCAGTGTGGAGGGTGGCACAAATGAGGCAGCCTGGTTTGGCTCTGAAATCAAATATATGGATAGCTGAAGCTGCCTGTGGCAAGAAAGAGCAGAAGGAGCCCAAAAGCTGCTCTTGGCATGCTTAGTGCTGCAGGCAGCACTGGAGCTGGCTGCAGGACTCAAACCAGCTGCAGGACCGGTGCCCAGAGGGTTTTAACCTCTGAGTGCCCCCTCTCATGAGCATCAGCATCTAACACTTCACTTCTTCGTTCAGGTTTGAGGCCCTGTTCACAGAGCTGGAGCAGAAGCGGGAGGAGCTGGGCATTGCCAGCTACGGCGCTTCGGTCACCACAATGGAGGAAGTCTTCCTGAGGTAGGCTGGAGGGAGGCTGGCCCTGGTCGGGTGTCATCTGGTGATGACCAGTCCCCATGTGCTTTGGTGATGGCGGTGTCCTACACAGCTCTCCGGGGCACATGTTGGGGTTTGTCTCTTGAGTTTGGCTTCCCCAGCTCAGAACAGCTTGATCCTGTCTGGGTCTGTATTTCATCACCCGCTTTCCCTCCTGACACAGGGTTGGGAAGCTAGTTGACTCCAGCATGGATATCCAGGCCATCCAGCTGCCTGCTCTCCAGTACCAGCACGAGAGACGCTCCAACGACTGGGCCATGGATGACTCCAGCAGCCTGAGCGGCATGACAGATATGACAGACGACAGCGGGGCGCTCATTACGGAGGACTGCTCCAGCATCAAGCTCAACACTGGGGTGAGTGCTGGGGGTGTCAGTGCAGCAGGAAGGGGGAGAGGGCATGCGAAGGGGGTTTCTGGAGCGGGGTTACCAGATGGAGCCTCCCCCACAGCTAGTCTCGTTGCATGTGGTTTGGAAGATCAAATTTGAATCAGCATCTTTAGGGCAAATTATTTTTAGGGTTGTTGGGATTGGTCACTGCCATCCTTTTCATGTTAATCTTGAGGTCTATAGAGATGCTCTTGAAGGTGTCCGAGGTGATCTAAAGTGGTTTTTACCTGCCGTTGCTACATCATTTGGGATTTCCAGCAGGGAGATGAGAAAAAACATCTTTCCCTCGCTCGGCTTGTGTTTCAGATCCCTGGCAGCCCTTCATGGTCCACTGCCTATGTGCCTGTGATAAATTTCCCCACGCTTCTCAAGGGCACGTCTCAAAGGCAGAAGGGGAGAAAGATGTTTATGGGTTTAAAAAGCAGAGAAGGTGCTTGCAGGGACTTGGCTGGGAGCTCCCAGGCATCTCAGCCCAGTTGCTTTTGCAAGCAGCTGTGTTGCAGTAATCCTATTTGTGAACCTCAAATGCTGAGAGGTGGAGGAGGTCATGGTGGAGAGGTGGGGAGGTCATGGCTGAAGCTGCTTTTAACACCTGAGATCCCGAAGCGACTGCATCCCGTTGGGAAGCCGTGGCGTTTGATGGGCTGACCTGCTGTGCTGGAGTCAAGCAGCTGCCCTCCTAATCCCTCTGCAGGCTTGGCTGGAGAGCAGGCTCTGCTGTGGGCTCATGGGCTACATGGGCTCATGGGGAGGTGGTTTTGGGGTCGTTCCCCCCATCAGCTGCATGGGGTGATGTGGCCGTCGGGGCTGTCTGCAGCTGGCAGGACTTGCATTGACCTGACTTCTCCCCTCCCAGTTCTACCTGTGCTGCCAGCAGTTCTACGCCATGTTCATGAAGCGAGCCATGTACAGCTGGCGCAACTGGAAGATGGTGGCAGCGCAGTTCCTTGTGCCTCTGATCTTCACTGCCTTTGCCCTCATCGTGGCCAAGACCTTCCCAGGACCCAGGGACTCCTCCCTGCTGAGGCTGACGCTGGAGCCCTATGGCCAGACCATCGTGCCTTTCTGCATCTCGGGTGCCTCGGGTCTGTCACAGAGGTTGGCAGAGCAGTACGTGGAGCTGCTGGACTCCCAGCATCAGTCACCGCTGGAGGTGCTGGGTGAGGTTTCATGGAGCACCTGTGGAGCAGGCGATGCCCAGCAGGGAGTGCAGGAGCCATGGGCTTCTCTTGCCAGTGCCCTTGGCGTGGGTGACTCAGGTCCCAGCTGTGGCGTACCTGACGTATCCCCTTGTATCCTCTCCTGCACGGGAGAGTCCCACAGCTGGCAGGACCCCTCCTCGCCCAAGCAGAGCTGTGTTCTCCATAACCCTGTGTGGCCATCATCGGGGCTAGGGTGGGCCACCAGGGCTGGGGCTGCTTGGGGTCTTTTCCAGTTGGCCCCAGTTAGCTCTCATGTGATGGAGCCTGCTCATAACAGCCATGGTGTTTGGCAGGTGGCCTGGAGGAATATCTCATCTCAAGAGCCTTTGAGGAAGGGGGAGCCTTCAACGAGCACTACATTGCAGCCGCCTCCTTCGAAGGAGCCGGGAACCACACGGTGGTCACTGCACTCTTCAACAACCAGGCATATCACTCACCCGCCACAGCCCTTATGCTGGCCGACAACGCTGTCTTCAGGGTACTGGCGGGCCCCAACGCCTCCATCACAGTCACCAACTACCCTCAGCCCCGCAACATCACTGAGAAGGCCAAAGACCAGCTCATGGAGTACGTCTGATGGCACAGCACTTGCTTTTCTGCTAGGGCTTGTGACTTCCATGGGTGCAGATTGGCTTGGTTGTACTGGCATCAGTGGAGGAGCCAGGCTGGAGCTTCTCAGACCCAAACATAGCTGTGATTGTACTCTGGAGGTCAGGAGAGCAAAGCTGTGTAGATGACTTACCTGCCTGAGCCTGGCAGCCACGTCACCCCATGCACATATCTCAGTGGTTGGATATTCCCCTCTAGATACTGGTTAGAGTTGGTTTTCCCTGGGTGCTCAGAGCAGAGGGGGCTGTATGGCTGTACACTTTGTGAAATCCTGCATCCAGGGTCTCTGAACCTCACCTGTACCAGAGGGGACATGCATGGGACCTCACAAAGGCAGGGTGGAGGTTTGTGGTGTGCTAGGTGGGGTGGGTGTGGGAGATGCTGATCTTACTGAGGTGTGCTTCTGTTGTGGGGTGTTTCTTCTGCATGCTGGCTTGCTGGATGAGCATAGCCTCCACAAGAAGCACGGTGTGGGTGTGCTGTCCCTGCGTAGCCTCAGTGTTGGTTTGTCGAGCTGTCCCTGTCCTAACCTGCCCCACTGCTCTCCCTGCAGAGGCCAGACTGGGTTCGCCATTGCCATCAACTTGCTGTATGGCATGGCCTCGCTTGCCAGCACCTTCGCTCTGCTGCTGGTCAGCGAACGGGCCATCAAAGCCAAGCACGTCCAATTTGTCAGTGGCGTCTATGTGGTCAATTTCTGGCTTTCCGCCCTGCTCTGGGACATCATCAACTTCCTCATCCCTTGTGCTCTGATGCTGGTGAGTCACCCCTGACACCCTGATACCCTTCTGTCTTCCCCTTGGGTCGGAGCTCTAGGTGTTGCTCCTCTGGGAGAGCTGGGATGTGTGTGGGTGCAGGAAAAAGGATGAGGCCACTGGCATTGTCTCAGTTAATAGAAAGGACCAGCAAGAAAGCTGTCCCTTGGTCCTGCTGGGAGCTGGGCCATGGCCAACCAGCTGGGTCGGTTGACTGCAGCCTCTGGCACCTGAACACTTGGGTGTGGGCACCAGAAAATCTCAAATACATGGGAGCATGTATTTAGGAATTCCACAGATCTGCCCTTCTGCATCCCAGTCTGCAGAAAGAGGGCTTCCCTTGGGGACAGACATGGGCTGCTGGTAGGAACCATCTGTGAGGGGTTATCCGTGTCAGTGCAGTGCTGCCGTTACCTTGCTGCCTGGGCTGTTGAGACAAGGACACATAGCTTGCGGTCAAGACAAATGTTCATTCTCCTCACATTGCTGTGCCCCAGGTGATATTCCAAGCCTTTGACGTGCAAGCCTTCACCCAAGACAGCCACCTCGTTGATGTGATGCTGATCTTCCTCCTTTATGGCTGGGCCATCATCCCCCTCATGTACCTCCTCAGCTTCTTCTTCTCGGTGGCAGCCACGGCCTACACCCGTCTCACCATCTTCAACATCCTCTCAGGCACGGCAACCTTCCTCGCGGTCACCATCATGAGCATTCCAGGTAGGTCGCTGCCCTCTGTGCCTGCCCAGCACTGCACCCTGCTGTCACCAAGAACATCCAGTCACCAAGAAGATCCAGCTGCCAAGGGGACTCTTTCACCCCAGGGCTGTCCCCACACTAGCAAAAAAACCCTATGACAGTCCATTCTCACCCATTAAACAAAATTTGTTGGTTTTCCTTCTGAACTTGGAAGTATCAGTGTCTTTCTCTAAAACCAGCTAACTCTAATCTGTTGATCCTCCTATGCTCCTCTTTCAGAGCTGGGCTTGGTGGACCTGTCCAAAACCCTGGATAAAGTCTTTCTCATCTTACCCAATTACTGCTTGGGCCAATGCATCAGTGACTTCTACCAGAACTATGAATTCATTCAGTTTTGCACCTCCTCCGTTGAAGCCATCTTCATCTGCAAGGCATTCAGTGAGTCTCTGTGTCGGTCCTCACCTGCCCATCCTGGCCATCCCACCATAGCCACACTGGAGGGGGTCTCTGTGGGGTGGGTGGTGGAGCTGGGCAGTATCATGGGGCCTCTAACCCAACCTGGGCAGTAGCTCCAGGTACCATTTTAAAGAAAAAACTGGACAGCGTTTGACACTCATAGGTGATCCAATTAAGGAATCTTTTCCTTACTAATGATTTGGAGGAAAATGTGGGCTAGGGAAAGTTTCATAGACAAGTAAAGAAATCCCAGTCCCAAGAGTGACTTGATCTCCTCTGCATGCCTCCACTAGGCATCTTCTGCCAGATCCCCTCCAGACCTGAATCCTCTTGTGGGAGGCATTGGAAAGAGCTGTGGGCAGGGAGCCAGTGTGGGCTGGGATGGAGATGAGCCTGGCAAAGCTTTGGGCTCACAGCTTTCTATGGAGCTTATCTGCCCCTCCCCAGAGTATAGATTGATCCAAGTCTTGATTTTGTTTCATCCCTGCTCAGATATCAGTTATCAGATGAACTACTTTTCCTGGGAGACACCTGGGATTGGACGATACCTGGCCTCCTTGACCATCCAGGGTTTCTCCTTCCTCTTCCTCCTTTTCCTCATTGAGACAAACCTTCTCTGGAGACTGAGAACTTTGATCTGTGGCATCTGCAGGCGGCGGAAATGGGTGAGCTGAAGCGTGTGGGATGGAGCTGTACAATGCCCTCCAAACCAAGCCCAGGAGTCCCTGCGAGCTGGAGACAGGCCCTCTTCACCTAAATCATCTTCCCAGGGAGCATCCCTGGAGCAGGTTGCTTGGAGGGACTGATCCTGTTGAGTGTATGGGTTGGCAAAGGGAGTGAGGCGTCCCCAGAGGTGGCTGATCAAAGGGATGGATCCTGCCCAGGTTGGGGGCACTGGAGGAACCCATTTGTCCCATAGCAGCCAGCTGGCAAAGAGTGTCTTTCCTCCCCTGTGTTTAGGTGGCACTGCTGAATAGGGTGTCTGTGCTGCCAGAGGACCGGGACGTGGCAGATGAGAGGAAGAAGGTTTTGGAGTCGCCACCAGAACTGCTGTCATCTCTCAGCAGCCCTCTGGTCATCAAGGAGCTCACCAAGGTGAGGAGAGCATGGCCTTTCCTGAGCATCCTGCTGCCAGCTGAGCCCTGGTCTTCATGGGGCTGGTAAAGCCACCACTTGCCTTGCTGTGCCATTGAGTGGTGACTGGCATGGCTTGTGTGTTGGTCTCCACCAGGTCTATGACAGCCGGGAGTCCCTGCTGGCAGTGGACAGGATCTCCTTAGCGGTCAGCAAAGGGGAATGCTTTGGCCTTCTTGGCTTCAACGGAGCGGGCAAAACCACCACCTTCAAGATGCTGACTGGTGATGAGAGCATCACATCGGGGGATGCCTTTGTGGATGGCCACAGCATTCTGGCCAACATCAAGAAGGTATCAAGGGCTGCAGGAGCAGAGGGCAGCATTACAAACAGTCCTGCATCTGGCTGGGCCGGGCCACCTTGCAAGTGCCTCTGAGGAGAACATGGTTGCAGTTGCCAGGGGTGGAGGAAATATCCCAGGGACGTTGTGTCCTTGTCTGGCCCAGCTCTCCATTATCTGGCTGCGTGGAAGCAGTCCCCTCTCCACTGGGATGACAGATGTGAAACAAATGGAAGCCAAACCTTGTGAAGGTGGCAAACACTTCATCAGAGGGTTTAGCTCCATAATTGGGAATGTGAAAAATGTGAGTTAGTGATCACAGTTGGATGATGGTCTCTCTAAAACAAGCGGGTCAAACCTTTTCCAGACCCCTGCTAGAGGTCTCCTTGCTGGGAATTGCCCACTCCCTTTGGAAAAGTGAGAGGTGAGCAGGGCTCAGACTTTCAGTTCAATCCCTGGATACCTCTACCACTGTCAACCCCAGACAACGTCAGGGAAGGAGAACATGGGGAGAGTCTGCCTTGAAAGCATGGCCCTGTCTGCTTCTTCCCCTGGGACTCTGCCTTATGTGGGCTCTTATCCCCAGAGAAGACCAGGATATAGGGAAGGTACAGACCTTCCAGTGCTTTCCTTCTCTTGAGAGCCTGGGCCACCTGAAATGGCCCCTCACAATGAGGAACCAGCTTGGGAAACACAGCGTGAGACCACGCAATTGCTGTCCCGAGGCACACTGCGTGTGTCCATCCCCACCAGACTGGCTGCTCCAGTGACGGGGGAATTTCCCTCTTGTTTCACCTGCAGTTTCAGAGCTGCAGCTCTGTCCCCATCACTTTGAGCAAAAACCTTGCAGAGGTGCAGCAAAGCCCCGTGGGTGCCAAGGCACCTTCTGGCTTGGACACCTCCTTCCAGAGACCTGTCTGTGAGCTAATCCCTGTTGGGTTCCTCTTGCCCCAAGGTCCAGCAGCGGATCGGCTACTGCCCACAGTTCGATGCCCTCCTGGACCATATGACGGGCCGTGAGACCCTGAGCATGTACGCCCGGCTACGGGGCATCCCCGAGCGCTACATCGGCAGCTGTGTGGAGAACATGCTGAGAGGGCTGCTCCTGGAGCCCCACGCTGACAAGCTCGTGAGGACCTACAGGTGAGGAGATGTGGAGACATACCATTCCCTCTGCCCCTTGTCTTGGGCTCTCCGTGTGCTCATATCGAGTCTCTGTCCCGATTCCTGTCTCCTTCCGCAGTGGTGGTAACAAGCGGAAGCTGAGCGCTGGCATTGCCCTCATTGGTGGTCCCCCTGTGATCTTCCTGGATGAACCCTCCACTGGCATGGACCCCGTGGCCCGACGTTTGCTCTGGGATGCAGTGACGCGGACGCGGGAGTGTGGCAAATCCATCATCTTCACCTCCCACAGGTGACACTTGTCGGTGCAGGGCTTGGCCTGAGAGATCGGGGAGCAGCCAGGAGGGTGGTGGGGTCCAGGGGATGGGACCCACCTCCAGAGCCTGGTGGGTAGGCACTCCTGCAGCCAGCAGTGGCTGGCTTTACCCAAATCTCCCTCCTCCAAAAGCCCAGAGAGGAGAGAATCCACCTCCAGCCCCTCCCCAGAAGCTTCTGCTGTTCTGTCTTGGTGCTCCTGCCCTGCTGAACAAGTCCTCTTCTGTCCTGCAGCATGGAGGAGTGTGAGGCCCTGTGCACACGGCTGGCCATCATGGTGAATGGGCAGTTCAAATGCCTGGGCAGCCCCCAGCACCTGAAAAGCAAGTTTGGCAGTGGCTACACCTTGCTGGCCAAAACACGGAGTGAGGAGGAGGGTGAGCTGCAGGCCTTCAAGGCCTTCGTGGAAAAGACTTTCCCAGGTACCGTGAGCTGCTGGAGCGGTTGCCCTCCGGGGGAGGGCAGGATGCTGCTCGTGAGCTTCAGTGAGTTTCCTAACTCAGAGCCTCTCCTTGTTCATCTCTCCCAGGCAGTGTCCTGAAACATGAGCACCAGGGCATGGTACATTATCACTTGACCAACAAGAACCTCAGCTGGGCGCAGGTAAGGGGATGCTGGAGCACGTCCCACCCCTTTGCAGGAGGAGGCTGGAGGGGCAGCCCTATTCCTGACCCTTTGCATGCTCTTGATGCTTTGCTTTCACGCTCAGCTCATCTTCCTTTTCTTCCAGAGCCACCCTCTGTCCAAAATCCAGGTGATTTATAAAAAACAAGTGGTTTTCTCCCTGACCCTTTCCCACGTCCTGGCCCAAACAGGTCACCTGTATGTATGGTCAGTTTGCGAGCACCCAGGACGCCTCATGCGTGCTGAGCTGGGACCGCTCCATCCCACCCCCCGTGACTGCAGCCCTCCAGAGGGAAAGCAGGGTCTCCCTGGGGAGCAAGAGCTGATTTTGCCTTTGTTTGTACATCTCAGAATATTTCATGAAGGCTCTGGAGGGTGCTGGAAGGGATGTGTTTGGTAGTTGCATCCTTCTCACCCTGCATCTCCCTGCTGGGAACATGGCATTGGTGGACACAGCATCGACCCACCAGCACCTCTCTGCTCCCTGCTGCCGCCCCTCGGCCCAAGGAAGCGCCTTGCACTCCGGCTTCTGGCGCTGCCGCATGCAGACACCATGCTGTCCCCCGCGGGGCTATGGGCATTGGCTTTAACGAGCCATGGACGGTGTTGGATCCCAGCCCAGGGATATATAAAAAAAACATACATAGAGAGAGTATGTAGCTATCTGTCTACAGACACTGTCTACAGCATACGTAGATAGTTCTATAGAGACAGTATATATAGATAATTATATACTATCTCTATATAAAATACAGAATATACAGATATATACAGGTATATAGTATACAGATAGTTTTCATATATAGTATATAAGTATATATAGGGATTTTTATATATCTGTATACTATATACTCTATATGCTCTATATAGAGTATATTGTATAGTATAAAGTATATATACTGTATATAGAGTACATAATATACAGATTATGTAAAAACTATAGTATATAACGATATATAAAAATTATCTGTATACTATATACAGATAGTTAATGTATAGTATATATAGTACACTATATAGTTTTTTTATATATTAGAGAGAGAGAGAGAGAGATGTATTAGGCAGAAACCTTGGGCTGGGATCCCAGCCCAGGGATATATATAAAAAAACATACATACATGCATATATATATATGATACATACATATATATATATAAAAATCATATATATATGTAAAAAATATATATACACAACATATATTTTTAAATGGGGTCAGGTACTCTGCTAAATAACCCATCTCCTGCCCTCCTACTAGGGAAGGTTTCACTTCCCCTGGGTCTCCCTGGAGGAAGAAGCTTCCTCTGCTTTCTCAGTCACAACCTCCGGGGTTCTCCCGCAGCCGAGGTACCCTGCAATAACTGCTGTGCTGTCCCTTGCAGGTCTTCGGGGCCTTGGAGAAAGCCAAAGAGAAGTATCGCTTGGAAGACTATTCAGTGAGCCAGATATCCCTGGAGCAAGTCTTCATGAGCTTCACTCGCTTCCAGCACTACACAGAGGACAGAGGGAAATGAGCAGAAGCCTCCACTGGTGCCCTTCGTCATGGACTGGCCCTGCTGCCTATACATAGTATATATAGAGACAGTAATTTATATATCGGCGTGTCTTAAACAATGCATAAATGTAAGAAACTTTTCACTGGGGAGGGGGGAGAGGATGGCATTGTACCTTCTGCCGTCGGGAACACAAGTGGTGTGTGTGCATTGCGTGCTGCCGCAGCGCCAGCACGGGTCTGTGTGTGAGTGTGTGTGTGCGACACTTCCACTCTCCAGCCTTCATTCCCATCTATACAGCAAAAAAAAAAAAAAAAGCCTAAAAAGCAGGGGGAAGCCTGGATGGCTGGAGATGGGTGTTGGGGATTGGGCTTGCAGAGGAGGAGCGGGATGCTGTCCCCAGACAGCACCACACCCCCCCACACCCCCCTCTTCCCTGCCCAATGCTCACACCCATCAGGATGCTGCTTCATGGTCTTTGCCCGCATGTCGATGTGTATTGTTAGGTGGTTTGCTCATGGTTTAACTGGAGGCTGTCAAATAGCTTAGATCCAAACTGTTTGCTGGGTTAATTAGGATGTGCTGTGATTGCCCTTAGAAGCACTTTGTCTCTAGCTGGAGCAGACAAGGCAAGCCTCCCATCTGTCCCCTGTGTAGCATGGAGGAGGCTCCATCTCCTTTAACCTCTTGGAAAACACTGTCCCCTCCTGCCTGCTTGCCCATGGGTGGAGGCAAGCCTGTCTCAAGGAGCTGGCACTGCCCCGGGCCGTGCAGGGGGAGCTGGCTGTGCGTGCTGGTGCTGGGCAGGAGGGAGGATGTGTTAATGGAGAAATGCCCAGAGCACAGCCCCTTGGTACAGCATGGGATGGGTACGGCTGCAGAGCCAGAGCTCGGGCTGAAGGCAGTGATGGGCAAGAGGTGTTGCAGGGTGCCTGGGCACGCTGCTGGGCTCACCGTTGCATCCATGAAAAGGTTTAACTAGCAGCGCTGCCCTGCAGCGTGCTATGCAGCCACAGGACTGGTTTTGAAGGCCAGCAGCGCTCTCGCTGCACCTGTGTCCTGCTGTGCTCTCCCCTTACACCCCACACAGCTCTGACCAGAGCACGCCTGTCCCACATCCCCTCCGCACCATGCCAGGCTGCTCTGGCCACAGTGAAGGCAGTGTCCTACCCTTGCCCAGCTGTAGGGGATGCTGCTGGGCATGGTGCATTAGGCACCAGCACTGTCCAGCCCTGCCTGCACCGAGTCAGCAGCTGGGATTGGGTTTTTTTTAATTTGTTTGTTTTAAATCTGTGTTGATTCTTGTCTGTCCTTAACTAGTCCCTGTGTCAGCTGGGGGCAGTCCCCTTTGGGCTGGCTGCTCCATGATCAATGCAGAGCTATTTGCACTATAGTAATACACACAATTGCACATATAAAATGAATTAATATTTATGGCGAGGGGTGCTGATTCCCTTCTAGTGATTGCATTGTCAGGGGTTGGGTTATTTTTTTGGGTTGGGTTTTTGTTTTGTTCCTGTGACTGACTCATTCTTTCCTGTTCCATTTTTTCCCTTTGCCTAATATTGTTCAAAATGGTGGTGCATCATGTTACTAAGAATTTCCCTGGATCTTAACGATGTGTGTTTTTATTAATAAGCAGCCATCAGGTAAATGGCATCCCTGGAACACCTCGGAGCTGCTAGCATGGAGGGTTTGCTCCCTGGGAGCATCCCTGCAGGCAGCTGAGTCAGCTGCTGCCGGGGGCACCACACAGTGGGAAAGCTCCCAAACCAGTGACCATCCTGGGGGCAGTGCCTGTGCAAGAAAAGGCAGGGGGGATGCTTTCTGGTGGGAGGGTGCCTGGAGCCACCAGGAAAGTGCTGGGACTCACAGTAACTGGTTTGGTTTTTTTTTTTTTTTTTTTGAAGGGGAGATATGGCAGGATGCAGCAGAGCCTCTGGGGCTTTGCCTGAGATAGATGGGGAGCAGTGGGACAGTGGGAGTTGTGGGAGGGCTAGATGCCAAATTGCAGCATGGGCTTACACCAGATACCACAGGCTGGCAGCACCCCAAGGATGGTGACAGCAGGCAGGACAGCTGGGATGACCCCCTCACACACTCCTGCCCAGCACCTCTCCTGTTGGGCTACCAGTGACCTCCCCCACAAGGCTTGGTCCTGGGATGGGTGGCACAGAGGCAGCATAACCCCTGCAGTGCCCGTGAATGCCACAGCAGAGCTGGTGGTAGAGGAGTCAAGGGCAAGGATGGCATCCCCCAGCACCAGCCCACCAACGCTGGGGTCAACCTAAACAAAGAACATCTTAATGAAGCAGCGTTTCTCAGTCACGCAGTGCTGTAACAATCCTCTCCTCTCACCCAGTCAGGAGCTGCTGGCTGTGCATGGTGCTGCTCACTCTGTTTTGGTTACAGACGCAGTGCCAAGTCGCACCAGCCCGGGGACAGGGCCAGGATTGCTCACTGCACAGCCACTGCTGCTCAGGGTCAGCCAGGTTTTGTGCTGGCAGGGTCATGGCTGCTGTTGGCAGCGCTCTGGCCTCCCAGGCTCTGGTGGCCATGTGTGGTGAGAGAAGCATCATGGGTCCCCAGCAGCTGCTGCTCCCCTCTGGCTGCAGTGTGGTTGTTATTCCCATCATAGGAATAAAGATTTTTTTTTTTCTAGTTGGTGTTTCCTGGCCTTCTTTGGAGTCAAGAGAGCAGCCCAAGCCCATGAGGGCTCAGGCTATGCTGGCCTCCTGCTCTCTGCCTGGGGGGGGAAGGGGGTGTCCTCCAAAACCTGACCTGGAAGGGCTCAGTCCAGCCTGGAAAAGCCCATGGGCTGAGGGATTTTTGTGTGCCAGGTGCCTTTGGGAGCAGAAGAGGGGGAGGCAGGGGGGGCCCCTCCCTTCCACTGCAGGCAGCCACAACCATCCTCTCTTAGCCCCCCCCACCGCACCCCAACAGCTATGGGCAAGGGGGCAACCTTGAGCTTTTGTCAGAGCAATATCAAGGGTCTCCATGGTGGGGAGCAGGGCTGGCTCTGGCACCCTCATTCCTGCAGCTTTACCCACCTCTATAGTACAGCCTGGCTCTGAACCACAGCCAGGTGCTCAGCCCTCTGCCCATGCCCACATGTCCATCATCATTTCCATCCCCCCCCTCACCCCCCAAAGCCAAACATACACCCAAAGCAGCAACAGGCCCTGGCTGAGCCCAGGGAGATAAGGCAGCACTGGTGCAAGGATGCAGCTCTAAGTCAAGGGAATGCTCCGAGCCCTCTGCCTCCAGAGCAGCATGGGACCCGGCCGCAAACATCCCCCCCTCCACAGGGATGCCCCATGCCACACCAGCCCAGGCCACAATGCTGCATACCACCAGCCGCTTCACCCCCTCCTGCAAACACATCCTCCCTATCCCACAAGCACCTCTCCACTGGCAGTTTCAGTGCTTTATTGTCTGGCAGTCCCTGCTACAGCATCCCGCTGTCCTCCCCCTGGCTATGGCCACAGGGGGGATCCGCTCCCTCATACTCAGTACAGCACCGCAGTGTCCCTGGGAGCTGGAGGCTGTAGGAGCTGCAGCAGTCCGAGAACTGGCACTTAAGGAATCCTGGCTGTGGCCGCACACTGCTCCTCCATGCTGGGTGCAGGGAGGGGGCATGCGGCCAGGCATGGCTGTGGTCTGGTCCCACTGGCCTTGCTGGGCTGGCAGAGTGGGTCACTTGATTTCAGTCATCTTTTAAAAACGTGGTTTTGAAATGCCACTGATTCTGGGTTCTGACCAGATGCTCTCAGCTTTGTTTCTCTTAAAAAAAAAAAAAAACAAACCCAAAAAACCAAACCCAAACTTTCCTCCCTTTTATGAGCAGTTTTCAATTTTGGCCAGAAATTGCTGTGCCCACCACTCCTCCAGGTCAATAGGAACAAAGTCTGAAAGAGAGGGGAGGGAGAGAAGAGAGCAGCTGGAGCAGAGCTCCAGGTGCTCCCCTTGAGCCATACCATTTGCCACTGGAAAAAAACAACACTCCAACATTTCCCCCAACCCCTGTCCCCTGTCCCCAAAAGGCCAGGCTGGGTTTACAGGGACCTTCTCTTCTTGAGGACTTCTCAGCCCCTGCAGGAGCCCCCAGGCTGCATTCACAGCCATTACTCCAGCTGTCATCAGAGAAGCATGTTGTCCCCATCCCCACTGCGCTCCAGCTTGGTCCTGCTTGGCCCCAGGAGAAGCAGGTCCCCACAGCAGGACCCAGGGTGCTCCTCTCCAGCACAATGTTGAACCCACCTTGGTGGCTAGAGAAGGCATGATTTCCAGAAGAGTCACCAACCAGGCATCCTGCTTGCTTAGGCTCCTCCAACAGGGCACAGTGGGACATCCCCACCACAGTGCCAGAGACCAGCTGCCCCCCAGCACCTCCCAAGCAGCCTCAGCACTGGCAGGACAGACCCAACCTAGCCCCTCTGGCACATCCAGCACTGGGATCCTCCTCCCCCTCCCATCACAGCCCTGCTCAGGTGCCCAGCCAAGCCCACACCAGCTCACTGCACCCATGAGCCCGAGGCACCCCTGAGTGCCACTACTGCTTCCCACTTACTTTTCAGTCCGGGGTTGGGGGTTTTCTCTACATACTGCACAGGGCCACAGGCACTCTCCCCGCTCTGGCTGCCGTCCAGCTGCTGCTCTACCTGTTGCCAGGCTGGGGTGGTGGTGGGGAAAACAGGCAGTGGAAGGTTTGGGGATGGGGATTTCCCAGCCCGGGGGGGGGCTGCAGGAGAGGAGCAGGAGCTGGCGCAAGGGAAGGCAGCTGCCCAGGCTGGGGACCTCATCCCTGCCACCGAGGTCTCCAGCATGATGCAGCTGCCTCAGGAGGGACCCCATGTCCTCCAACACCACCCCACCACCACCCCCAGGATGCAACAGCAAGCAGGCGCCTGTCCCCAGGGACCCTCTACCCTCACCTTCATAGATGAAGCGGACGTTTTCCTCGTGGGCCAGCGTGTAGCACTCCTCAGGGGCTGAGACCTGCCGTGGCAGCACCTGCGGCCTCTTGCCGTTCACTCTGTTGAAGACTAGTTTCTGTGCTGGGCTGTTGAGGGAAGCCGAGGGGAATGAGGGGGGACATGCAACTCTTCCCACCACGGTTTGGAGCAAGGACAGGGGTTGTTTGGATGCCCCAGCGTGCATGGCTGCCCACAGCCCTGGTGAGGCCAGGGGCACGGTTGCAGGCAGCCAGCCAGCCCCGCTCAGCCCTGCCTGCGAGTGAGGGGACCAAAAGGAACCCAGCCCCCTGGGAGACAGAGTTCCTGCACAGAGATGGGTGCAAGCAAGGGGAGCTCCCCAGGGAAAAGCACATGCTGCCTGTCTCCCACCCATCCCCCAGCCTCAGCACCAAGTGCAGTCCCTAAAATAAAAAAATCTGCCACCAAAATATCTGAAATACCAGGAAAATGGAAGTGAAATCCTGGGCACTGGGCAGGGGATGTGCCCTCATGCCATTCTCCACAGACCAAGCACCCCAGTTTGCTGGAGCAGCGCCGGCCCCCAGCACATCCTCAAGGTGCCCCAGGACTAGGACAAAACCCTCTGCCAACTGGGAGCAGGTCAGGCTTCCTTGGAGCTCAGTTCCCCTCCCGAGAGCAGGGCACTTAAACCAGCTCCAGCCTCAAAACAGCAAAACCGGGCAGATCAAAAGGAAAGGTTTGGGATGAGACATGTGGGCACATCCGATGCAAAACTCCAGTATTTTGGCTTTTCTGCACAGCTTTGGGGCGGGATGCGTCTGCAACAGCCACGTTTCTCATGGGACAAAGTCTAAGGGTCCCTGGGAACACAGACGGGTTGTGGCTTGCAGGGCAGGCAAGACCAAGAACAGGCAGCCCCTGCCTGCACCTCCCCTGCTGGTTCTGCAGACAGAGCCTGGGGCAGAGTAATGCACCCCAAACCACACAGGGCTAGACGGCACGGGGCAGGCATCCCTGCCTGCTGCAGGCAGGGCAGCAGTCACGAGCGCACCCAACCAACCTGCCTGAAGGAGGGTAAGCATGGTCACAGCCACAGAGGTTAATTAGCAAAAGATCCCAGGAAGGAGGGGAGCTGGAGGGGAGGCTTTTCTCATCCATTTCTTGAAGCTGGAGGAAACGGGCAGAACTGCACAGGCCCCACAGCCCTGCCTGACAGAGCAGAGCTGCCTGCTCTGCCAGGCTGGGGGTTTGGCCCCAGCTCTCCAGCTGAGAAAGCATCTCCTTAGGAGAAGCAGCCATCACCCCCCCAGCTGCTTAAATCTCCTCCAACACCTGCCCAACAGCTCCAGTTATTTCTGCTAGAAGCTGGCAGTTTCACCCAAAAGCTATTTCCCCCCCCCGCCCTCTTTAGGGACACAGGACAACCTCCAAACCCTCCCGTGGGCCACCACGGCCACCATGAATTCAGGGCTGCAGCTGGGACCTGCCAGCCCCGCGGACCAGGCGGTTACACGCCGGCCCCGGCGCGGGCGCTCACCCGGCGCTGGGTCAGCCAAGCGGGTTTGTGCAATCGGTGCCTCCCGCGGGGCTTGCGGGTGGGTTGCAACAACCTCGGCCCAGCCTGGCCGCCGGCTCCAGCACGCAGGCAGCGTCTGCAGGCGGCAGCACCCCCGGCAGCGGGACGCCCCCCTGCCTGTCTCCCCGGA
>VYZW01045559.1:102056-137399 GCA_013401315.1 Balaeniceps rex
CCCGGCACCGGACCCGCCACCCCCGCCCGAGTGTGGCGCGTGCCCCTCGCCGGGCCTTTAACGGGCCGGGCCGGGCCGGCCGCCGCGACACGCCCCCGCCCTTAAAGGGCCCGCGCGGGACGGGCGTGGTGGCAGCGGAGCGTGGGGGGCGCGGGGAGCGGGGCGCCCACAGAGGCGTGTGAGGGACGGGTGGGAGGCGCGCGTGGAGATGTTGGGAGACAGACGCGGGGAAGGTGGGAGGTGGAGGCTGGGGGGGGTGGGGGACATACAGACGTGCCCGGGACGCATAGGGGGCACACGGGACACACGCGGGGCACATAAGGGGCACCCGTGGGATGTGGGGACACACAGGGGACACGCATGGGCCACATAGGGGGCACACGTGGGATGTGGAGGGCACACAGGAAACACAGGGGACACAAGAGGGCACACATGGACATGGGGACACAGGGGACATGCATGGGACATGCAGAGGGTACACGTGGGACATGCGAGAGACACAAGACACGCACGGGACACATATGGTGCACACAAGGGATGGGGGGACACACGGGTCAAGTAGGGAGAGGGCACAGGAGACGTGGGACACCGGAGCCATGGGACACACAGGGGACATGTAGGCATCACTCCTGGGACACGCAGGACCCAGGCAGGGGACAGCAAGGGGGTGCAGAGGCAGGGGCTGAGGTGCCACCACCACGGGAACAGCTCTGTGACAAGCCCAGTGAGCCCCGAGCCGCGCACCCCATGACTGTCCGGGAGCCGTGGACCACCCCGCAGCGTGGGAAGCCGGGGCGGGCGGCCGCGTCCTGGCCATCATGGTGACCTTTGGAGCGGGGAAGGCACGCCGAGGTCTCCCCACCATGAAGGGAGGTGCAGCCCTGGGATGTGACCCTCAGCTGCTCCCCAGCCACCCTGCAGCATTGCCCATGCCTGGGTGGCACCCAGGCTTTTGGGACAGGCTGTGTGACAAACCCACCGGTGTCTTTGGGGATGCTCCAGCCTTGCTCCAGGGGCAGCAGCCACTCCACAAGTGTGACTTTGGCCTTTCCGCCCTGCTGGCTGCATGGCCACGGTGGCACAGCCCTGCCGGGGTGGGAGGCGGTGTGGGAGGTTGCCTGGCCCCCCAGAAGAGCATCCTGCAAAGCAGGGCCTGGTCCTGCAGGGTGCCAGGCACCCGTGGGCATCCCGTAGGGTGGCACCCAGCAGCTGTTGGTCCCCACGCAACTCCCCCCAACCCTACAGGATGCAGCCCTTGTCACCATGCTTAAATACGACTGTGACCCAGGGGAACCTCACCACCGGCTCATCACCTGCTCTGTCACCCAGGGGGTTGTGCCTCAGTTTCCCCACCTGCCCGGGGTTTATAGGACACCTGTGGGCACACTGGCACAGCCCCGAGCCTTTCCGCGCTCGGAAGCCCCAAATCCCAGATCCTCGGGCTCCAGCTGGATCCTTCCAGGCATCCGTCGTTAGTGGGAGTCGTTGCAGAAGGGGTGGGGGCGGGGGTTTCGCTCCGAGCCCCGCGTGCCGGATTCACGCCACAGGGTAACCCTACTGCCTCCCTCCAGCTCCCCGCAGCCGGGGTGTCCCACACGACCCCATTTTCCTGGGGTGTCCACGCGGAGCATTAACCTGGTCCTGTCAGGGGTGGTAGGAATAGGGTGGGAAAGGCCCACACGTGGCGGGAAGGCTGCAGTACCCATCACTCCAACGCAACCCTTGGAGGAGGGCTCCGCTCCGCCCCGCGGTCACGCGTGAGAAGGCTGAGTGCCGGCGGGGCAGGCTGCCACACAGGGGCGCCGCTGGTGTAGTGGTATCATGCAAGATTCCCATTCTTGCGACCCGGGTTCGATTCCCGGGCGGCGCACTGGTTGTTTTTCGGTTCTTTTTTTTTTTTTTTTTTAATTCCCACAGGGAGGCTCCACCCGCGGCGCGTGGGGGCGGTCCCCGTGGGGGCGGCTGGGACTTGTAGTCCCCGCACTGCGGCAACCGCCCGCTCCAGCCATGCAAGCACCGGCGGCGGCGGAGCGCAACAAGGGCCCGATCCTGGAGGTGCTGAGGGAGTACGTGGGGCCCAGCGCCCACGCGGGACCCGGCGTCCTGCAGGTGCTGGAGGTGGGGGCGGGCGCGGGGCTGCACGCCGCGCACTTTGCCCGGGCACTGCCGCAGACCTGCTGGCAGCCCTCCGACATCGACCCCCAGGCACTGCGCAGGTGAGCGGGGAGCAGGGTGGGGGGTCCCTGGGGAGCACAGCCTCCAGCCTCTTCCCCTCCCGACAGACCCATGGCTGGAGTGCTTGGGCTCCCCAGCTCGGTGCTGTGTTTTATTCCAGGAAAGACCCAATATCCAACTCTCAGGTGGCCCAGGCTCCCCAGCTTGGTGCTTTATTTTTTTCCAGAAAAGACCCAATATTCAACTCAGATGACCCAGGCTCCCCAAGTCAATGCTTTATTTTTTTCCAGGAAGGCCCCAATATCCAACTTCCAAACAACCCAGGCTCCCCAGCTCGGTACTTTATTTTTCCCAGAAAAGCCCCAATATCCAACTCTCCACCAGCCCACCCCACTACAGAGCGATTCCTGCCTGCAAAGCGCCCAACCACGCATTGCTGAGTGGTGGTCGCCCTCCCGTTACCCACACACAGCTGCAATGCTCTGCAGTGATGCCGTCCCCAATGCCTAGCTCACCAGGATGCTGGCAGTGGCTCCCACCCGCGCGGTGGGTGGCTTGCACCCCACTCCTGGCATCACGCCGTCCCAGTGAGCTGCATTGGGCTGTGTTTATTTGCTCTGTGTTGGCGCGCACGGGTCCGGCCGTGGCCAAATGCCCGTTCCAGGCATTGCAGCGCCAGACTGGAAGGGCTCGGTTTCCATTCAGGAAACAAAAATAAACCCCAGCTCTGCAGCGCAGGGAGGAATTCCCCCATGAAAAAAAATAAACCTGGTGGGGAGGTGCCAAAATTGGCGCCTGTCCAAGGGGGAGTGCAGCCGGCGTCCTTTCCACCCGTCACCTCTCCCAGCACGCGCTGCCCTGGTCAAAAATAATCCCCAGGCTGGGCCGGGAGGCTGCGGTTCCCTGCTCCGCCGCCTCAGGAACTGAGACCTGGCTGGTAAATGTGCCAAAAAGGTTATAAATCATACCAAAATCACGTGGTACTGGTGCAGCAGTACTGGCAGTGCACAGGCAGCCCAGGCGCAGGGGTGCAGGCAGCGCTGCGGGCAGCCCAGGCGCGTGGGTGCAGGGTGGCATGCAGGCAGCCTGAGCACGTGGGTGCTGGCAGTGCTGCAGGCAGCACAGGCGTGTGGGTGCAGGCAGCATGCAGGCAGCCTGGGCACGTAGATGCAGGCAGCACGCATGCAGGCAGCTAGGAGGGCAGCGTGCTCGAGCTGCCCTGGTGGGAGGCAATGGTGAATTGGGATTTTTTTAGGCACTGGGGTCTCTCGGTCCGTATGCTGCTGGTTGGCTGGCTGCTGCCGGTTCTCTGGCTGCCCCGGCAGGCCCCCCAGCAGCCCTGCCACCCTTTGGCCTGTTGCAAAGCTCAGCGATACCAGACCCCTCGCCCTGTGCAGAGCCCCCTGGGCTGTGTTGCAAGCACAACCTTATTATTAGACATCAGAGACTCCACCTGGGAGAGGCTGCCGGCAGCCAGGAGAGGCAGGCTTCGGGTCTGCCTGCAGTGGGTGCTGGTGGGGGGGATGCATGGTGGGGGGCAGGTGATGCCCTGGCTGGAGTTGACATGGAGTTTGGTGCCCACAGCATCGCTGCATATGCAGAGGCCATGCAGGTGCCCAACGTGCTGCCCCCCATCCTGCTGGACGTCTCGCAGGGCTGGGAGATGTGGGGGGGCACCCAGCCCGCTACCCTCGACCTCCTCATCAGCATCAACATGATGCACATTGCAGAGCTGCGGTGCACTGAGGTGAGCAGGGCAGGGCTGGAGCCACACTGGCCCTTGCCAGGTCCCTGTCCCCTGACCCCCCTGATTTGGGGGTCCCAGGGCTGAGGAGAGGGCTCCTGGGGGGGTGTCCCTAGCCACCTGACCTGGTCCCCACCTCTTTCCCCAGGGCCTGTTCAAGGGTGCTGGGGTGCTGCTGAAGCCCGGAGGCGTGCTCTTCACCTACGGGGTGGGTGCTGCTTGGCCGACCACCCGTCTCAGTGCGGGAGCATCCCACTAGGCATGGGGTGTCCCTGGGGATACTGAGGGGGGACCCAGATGGGAATGCAGCTCTGGACATGTCGGGGGGGGCTGGGGAAAGCAGGGGGCTTGGCTTTAGGAGGTCTCAGCCTTTCGGGGCATGTGCTGAGCCCTGGATGGGGCTGCTTTGGCTGCTCGTCCCCAGGACCAGAGTGACGCTGTCCTCCCTTGCCCCATCCAGGGCAGGGTCTGGGGGGCTCATGAGGGTTGATGGGCCCCACAGTGGGTTTCGGGACCCGTGGTCCCTCTCGGGGCCATGTCCCTTCTCGCTTGGTTCTGTGCTTGGTGGGGACAGCAACCCATGGGCTGCAGGGGCCTCAGGGGGACACATGATGGCTTGTGCCTGCAGCTCTGCCTTCGTGTCCCGGCAGCCCTACGCCGTGGATGGCCGGATCAGCCCCCAGAGCAACGTGGACTTTGACCGCAGCCTGAGGCAGAGGTAGGAGGGGGAGCTGGGGGGCCCAGGGCTGCTGGTGGCCCATCCTGCCCATGCTGCCTGTCCTGCCTGCAGCTCCGGGGAGCTCCCTCCCAGCATGGTCCTTCAAGGCAAGACCTAAAGTGGCAGCCGGGGGGAGCCCCCCTCCACCTGGGGGCACCCCTGGGAGATGGGGACGCTTTGGAGAGCGCGGGGGCGAGATGTCCATCTGTCTGACCCACGCCTCCCTCCCCGGCAGCAATCCCGCCTGGGGCCTTCGGGACACGGCGCTGCTGCGGCAGCTGGCTAAGGCCAACGGGCTGTGCCTGGAGAGGATGGTAGGTGCTGGGGTCTGTGGAGGGGGACAGTCCCCACACCGGTGGGGACCCCCCTGACCCCTAGGTCTGTGCTTCCAGGTGGACATGCCAGCCAACAACAAGACTCTCATCTTCCGCAAGCAGTAACCTGCCCCGACGGCACCTTCTGGCACCTCTGGGAGACCCAGCGCCTTCCTGGCACGGCCACCCCCCTCATTGATGCCTCCTCGAGGGGTCACACTGTCCCCATGCCGGTGCCAATGGGGTGCCCCAGCCTGGTCCAGAGAAGCCACTGCAGCTGCCATGGGGGGTACAGCACCCCCGGGCATGGGGGAGACTTCTTGTTCGGTGCTGGTTTCCCCGGAGGACGCTGTGCCAATGGCAGGGGGGACCTGTCCCCTTTTCCCCACCCCAGGGACGTCATCCCTCCCACCAATAAACTCCGGGGCTTTGCCCCCCCCGCAGCAGCTCCTTGATGCTTCAGCACTGATGTTGGCAGGGGGCATCCCCATTCCCGCCCCCCCCCAGCACCAGTGGAGGGTCAGATCCTGCACCGGGAGCACCTGGGGGTGTTACACTGGGCCCGAAGGCTTTGGTGCAGTGGGAAGGTTTTTATGGGTGGGGGGGTCCTGGCAGACCTCCCACCCCTCTGCAACCCAACTCAGTCCTTTATTGCTGCTGGCTGGGCTGGGGTTGTATACAGGGGGGGCACGTGGCAGATAAATTACAGGGGATGTAGGAGCTGGGCTGGGGCTCAGCATGGGGTTGGGGGGGAACTACATGACAGAGTGGTAATCCCTGGATACAAGCACTGGTGCAGGGGTCCCCCCAGGCTGTGGCCCCCCATGGTGGATCTGCGGCCCCCCAGGTTGGCACATCCTGGCTTTTGCCTAGTCCTGGAATCGGTTCAGGAGGTCACAGGTTTTCTTCTCCATCAGCTCGTAGATCTTCTTCACCCGCTTGTCGTTGGCTGCCCGGACATAGCTGCTGGGATCCAGCGTGGCCATGCCGTCGTGCACCTCACCCATGATGATGAGCGGCCCGTCCTCCACTGTCATGTTGGGGCAGGGGCAGCTCCAGTCCATGTCAGTCAAGGTCACCTCCAGGTACTTGATGTTGAAGAACTTGAGACCCATCTTCTCGTCCTTGAGGACATCCTCGAGAGCAAAGCGGGCGATGCCGGAGTCCTGGTCCTCCACGATCTCCATCAGCCGTCCCACAATGGCGAAGTCACTGCGGCAGAGGCTCAGCACCATCTTGCTCTTCAGGCGGCAAGCCTTGCACTGCAGGCTCTTGGGGAAGGGGCAGACGTCCTCGCAGGTCTCCTTGCTCTCAAAGTTGTTGGTGTTGCCCTCGCAGCCGCCATAGACGAAGGAGTGGCACTGCTTCAGCAGGTGGTTGTACGCCCAGCGGGGTTCCCAGTTCTGGCAGGGACCCTGCACCATGGGCAGCAGGCAGGTGGGGCGGGCGCTGCCCAAGCAGGCAGCCCGGCATTCCTCATAGGTCTCAAAATGGTTCCTGTTGGCCCCGCAGCCTCCGTAGCGGAAGGTGAGGCAGGAGCCCTGCTTGGCATCGAAGTGCCAGCGCACCTCCAGGGCCTCACACCGCCGCCGGTCTGGCTCTTTCAGGCACTCGGCGCTGGGGAAGGGCTGGGGGCTGCCAGCCCGTGGGGTCCCCCCCGGCTCCCTCCTGACCACCGACAGTGGGAAATCGGCACGGAGCAGCCCGGCAGCGTTCCTGGCTGTGCAGGTGTAGATGCCGGCGTCCTCGTGGCGGGCATTGTAGATGACCAGCTGGCCGATGTTGGTGACCACCACGTTGCCGTACATCTGGTCTGGCCGCATGATGAAGTTCTCCTCCCGCTCGCTCTGCTTCTCCCAGGTGATGTCCGGCCGCGGGCGCCCACTGACATCGCAGCGGAAGCTGACGGTGCCACCGGCACGCACTGACTGGTGGAAGGGGTTGCTGTAGAGGGCAGGGGGCACCGGCACCTCGGCGCCGGCTCCTGGCGTGGGGCGTGCTGTCGTCTCCTGCGGCACAGGGCTGGTGTCAGGCCAGGTGAAGATGTGCTTGCAGGGGACGGTGGTGAGGCGGGTGCCGCGCAGGCACGCCTCGGCATCCATGTAGCACTTGTTGTAGTAGGTGAGGCCATCAGAGGCGCAGGTGAAGTTGGGCTCCTTCTCGCAGCGGTCCTTGCACTTGCAGACAGGCTGCCCATCCCAGATGTCACAGTCGGAGCCCTGCTGTGCGCACACGAAGCTCTCACACGAAGCCACCGGCGCCAGTGCCAGCGCCGGCAGGCTGCTGTCAGCGAAGCGGGCAGCCACGCAGCTCCGCAGCCCGCACACATTGGTGCAGCATTTCTCGAAGCCTTCGCAGTCCTGTCCGGGGCAAGGGGGAGAGGGTATTGGGGGTTGGGACATGGAGGTCACTGCCATGCTGTGGCTATGGGTGCTGCTCCCACCCCCACAGGGCTTTTGGGTGGGCAAGTTCCCCTGCGCAGCCCTGTGCACCCCCAGCATTGCTGGGCTCCGAGTAAGAGCCAGACCACCCTGGAACAGCTGCGCTGGCCCCAGCCCCACCCCCCGCCAGGGTTAGGGGTGCGCTGCAGTGATGATGGTCCCTTCTCCCCCAGCAGACAGCGTCTCGCCCCTCTCAGCTTTAGGTGGCTGAGGGGAGGCAGAACCCATTGCACAGATGAATTGCAAAGGAGTCGCTCCCCCTGTGTCCAGGCAGCTCCAACCAGGGTGGATGTGCTGGTGCTGCCTGCTGCTGTGGAGCCCAGAGATGGGGCTCTCTGGGACGGGCAGCCTGGTCCGTGGGAAAAGGACCAGGGAAAAGTCGGGGGTGGGGGGAGGCAGGGGAGGCTGTCCACTGCCTGATGTGGGTCCTGTCCCAGCACACCCATTCCCCTCATCCCAGCCCCTCGGCTGGGTGGGAGCATCCTGCAGGTGCTCAGAGGGGGTGTCCTGGCCACGGGGCATGGCCCAGGGTGGGACATGGGGGGCTACAAGCAGATCCTTTGCATGCCGGAGGCCAGGGAGTGGCCCCAGGGCACCCCTTGCGCCTGCCGACAGCAGGGGCTCGGGGGGGCAAAGCTTGCAGCCAGGCTGAGCGCGTTGCACCAAAACAACTGAACCGGCTGTGCCACCAGGCACGGGACCTGCACTCCAAAGCATCTCCCTCGGTGGACCTGGGGATGTCCCCACCATCCCCGTTCCCACCCCCCCAGCCTTCACAGCCCCCCTGCTCACCTGGTCGGCCCGGCACTCCCGCTCGCAGGTGCTCTGCGCGTCCACCCACAGGTTGGGGTTCAGCTGGTTGGGGCAGACCCCCAGGTGCCGCATCCTGCCCGGCTGCAGGCTCAGCCCAGCTGCCGCAGCCACTGCCATCAAAGGCAGGAGGAGCACGACGCCCATGGGAGCACGCTGCCGCCCACCCGCTTGCTGGCCCCGGCCTGGGCAGACGAAATTTCCACGAGGAGGCATCTGGCCACCCCACACCACTGGCCTGGCTCACTGGCAAGGGCTCAGGATAAATCACATTCAGGATGGAGGGGATGAGGGAGAAGGCGGGCGGGCGGGGGGACAAAGAAGAGGAGGAGAGGACCAAACTTCTGCCCTTCAGCACGCCCAGTGCCCGTCAGACCACCGGCGATGCTGCCCGCCACCTCCATCCATCGCTGCTGCTCGGCTCTTGGGGCACCAGGGACACGGTGGCAGCAGCGTCCCTCGGCGAGAGGGGCTCAGTCCATCCCGGCTCCCTACTGGCACGTCGAGCGGGGCGAGTGGGGTGGAAGGGGAGGACGGGAAGGTTGTAATCTGAATCCCCTCCCTTCCCACTGATGTTTCTGGGTGTTTGGAATGGGAAAGGCGCTGACCTCAGCCTCTAACCCCAGCAAGCCCAGCGATCGGCTGGGCAAACACGGGGGGGGGCGGAGATCAAAGGCAGAATGCGGAAAGTCTCCAAAGAGTGAAAGGAGGGGGGGGACACCAAAAAAAAAAACACCCGGCCCATGGAGCTGAATTCCTGCAGGATGAGAAAACAGCCAGAGCCTGTGGTCCACTCAGACAAGGCCGCCAGCAGGGAGACATGCGGAGCCCACGCTGTGGGGCTGCCGGGGACTGGGCTGGCCTGGGAGCCCCTCACCCCGCACCTCGCCTCTTGGAGCCCGCTGGCACCACGGGCGCTGCACCGGGGAGCGGGGTGCCGGCACCGGCATGTGTCCACGCTGCTCACCCCTGCTCGCCAGCCAGCATCCTGTGAGTGCTGTGCTGCCAAGCACGGGACCCTGGCTCTCCCGGCAGCATGGCAGGGTGGGTGCCCACCCAGCCCCCCGGAGGGGCTCACCCATCCCGGCAGTGGCTCCCAGCCCTCCCTCCCCGCTGATTTACGGCCAGGCTTTTTAAACTGGCTGTATTTTTCTGAGCTGGAAGGCAGCGCCTGGCCATGCCAGACCCTGGCAGGACTGCTCCGGCACGCTGTGCCTGGGCTTCAATCCTGCCACTGCCTCCCTGAGCACGTCCCGCAGCCGGCCCTAAGCTGGCAGGAGCTGGCCCTGGCTCCCGGGCCAGATTTCCCTAATCCCCTATGGAGACTGACCTGCAGCAGGAACATTTCACGGCATTTTGGGAGCGTTAACTCTTCCAGCACCGGCGAGAGCTCTGACCCCCCGCCTCAGTGCCAAGGCAGGGTCTGCAGCTCCTGGGAAGCAGCAAACCCACCTGAGGGGGTTTTGCCCCAGGGCGGCAGCTCAGAACCCCCCAGCCTCCCTTCTACAGGGCTGCAAACGGGGGGGGTGGCGTGGGAGCAAAAAAAGGTGGGGAGCCTTTTCTTGACATTTTTAGGGGGGAACCAACCCACCTGCACCCCAGAGGTGTTTCTGCATGTGATGGTTCAGTGGTCCCACCGCCTGTGGCTCCTGGGGAAGCCCTGTTGCACCAGACCAGGCATTTTGGGGGGGCCCTTGACAGCCGCCATGCTGGTGCAAGTGGGACACAGCCGCTGTGCCCTGGCATGCTGACCTCGAGCTGGTGCCACTGACACAGCGCTGTGACCTGCGATGGCCACCGTTTCCCTGCCGAGCGGCCGCTGGGACTGGCAAACGGCTGCACCGCCAGCAGCACAGTGCCGGGGCTCCCCTGGGGGCCTGAAATCCCAAAGCACGGCCAGGCCTGACATCAGCTTGCTGCGACCACATGCAGAGGGCTGGACCATGTCCCATAGCTGTGCCCAGGGACCCCACTCACCCCAGTTTTGTGGCCAAGCAGCCAGCCGAGGGTCCAGCCGGCCCTGTACGTGGAGGGGAGGTTACGCTGCCCCGGGACACTGACAGGGAAGCTGATGAGGTGTTTTGCAAACAGGGAATTGCATCAGGATAGCCCAGCCTGGGAGCTGCCGGGGGCTGTACCCTGCCTGCCCTTGCAACCCAGAGCCCCCCAGACCCACCCAGCCAACCCCAGACACCGGCTGCCAAGTGGGCACTGCCAGCGCCCGGCTGCCTGCAGCAGTGTTATGCAGAGATCCCCAAACTGATCCCACTCTGCCGGGAGGCACCATTGCAGGCTGCCATGGCACCTTGCTCCCCGAGGATGCAGCCTGGGGACACAGAGCCACTTCAGGGTGTGCTCAGGGTGCCCCAGGGTCCTTCTGAGGATGCTGCTGCAGGAGGGAAGGGAAGGGGGGAAGAGAAAACCTGGAGCCCGGATTTCACCCATCCCCATGCTGGGGTCCATGTGGTCACAGCAACACAGTCTGAGAAGATGCCGTCGCTGGGATTTGGGTCAGCTCCTGCCTTGCTGAACCTTCTCTGGAGCCAGGGGAGCAGCCCCTGAGGGGTGGCCCGTATTTCACATGGGAGCCTCAGGTGCCTCATCCCTGAGTCACCAAGATCAAAAGCGGCAAGACCAGGACAAGTGCCTGCCCGGAACCTTTGCCTCAGCAGCACGAGGCCAGCTGGAGGGATGCTGGATGCCACATGGTTGGAAATGCAGCTCGCAATGACCTGAGACCCTCACCCACGCCTGGGGACCCCTGCCCAGCCTCTTCTAGTGCTTTTTCAGCAGAAGGTGAAAGAAAAGGTGACTCTCCCCACCCTGGACCAAGCCCATGATAGACTTTGACCATCTAAAGGCTTAAAGCAGCCGTAACTTCAGTCTCTCCCAAACTGTTCACCTCCGTGTGTCCAAGCACCCGCTGGACCCCAAAACGTCACTTTTAAAGATCCCAGAGATGGATGCAAGTTTTATGGCTCATCTTCTCCCTTCAAGACAAGGGAGCGCAGGAAGTGGCTCAGCACCCTGTCCTGGAGGGAAGGGCACAATGCCACATTCCCCCCCCTCCGATAACACCCTGCAACCAGGGAGGAGGGCTCCTGCACCACCAATGGACTCATGGGTAGGTGCATCCTCATTTTCAAGCATCTCGGGTGCAGTCAGATGGAGGTCACCATTTCTTCATAGCCTGCATGGTACAACCCCCCAGGGGACAGCGGGACCAACCCAAGACACCCTTGAATCGGGAAGGTGGGTTCAGATTAACGCACCCAACTAGAAAAGACCTGAACCAGCCCAGAGTAACCTGCTCCCTCCTCTTTCTCCAAGGAACAGGGACCCTTAAAGCTCCGTCTAGCCTTTCCCCCGATGTTCAGGCTGTGCAGTATGTTTTCTTGCCCTGCTCTTCCCGAGCAGAGACAGCTGCAGCAAAGGCAGCCCCTGCTGCTCCAGCGTAATGGGCTCCGGCTGTCCGTACCCCACCTGAAACCACACACAGCCTTTGTTTCGGCTCTGCTGGCGAGAGGGAACAGACACTTCCAGAACCCCCCTGAAAAGGAGAAAAAAAATCTCCGTGACTCTTCCCTGACCAGGCTTTCACCTTAGCTCCAGGGTTTTCCAGGCTGCAGACACTACCTCATTTCCCCCCTGCCCCCTCCCAGCCCCGGCAATTACTACTTAAGCTGTTAAAACAAGCATGGCCAGTCTGCTACGAAGTGGAAAATCTGATCCTAGGGAAGCGAGCAGGCAGGGGAAAAGGGAGGTCAAGGGGAGGTGGGATGGGGGCCAGAGAGAAAGGGATCAGGCAATGAAAAGTTTCCCTCCACCCCAGAAGAAAATCCCCTTCCTGGGGGCTCCCAGCCCCAGCCAATGCCTCTGAACACCAGCCCCAGTGACACCCCAATGGTGACACTGGTGCCCTGAGCTCCCTGTGGCATCTTTTCCATTTCAAAGTCACATTTATCCCAGGCTGACTTTCAGCTTGTTCCGTTCTGGGTAGCATGGATGAGTACTGCCACAGCACTTGGTCCTCTCTGCCCAAGATCGCCTGGACCCAAAGAGGCAATTTAAGGCTTCAAATGTACTTGGAAAACCCATCCCCATGTACCAGGGACTGCACGCAACCCCATGCAAGCTGATAGGGAGCCTGGCTTCCTACAGCCACCTATGATACTAAAGGTGTTGCAGGCTACTCCATGTTTTCTTAGAGCTCTGCTACCCAAAAATCAGCAATTCTGTGAGAATCAAGCCTTTAGTAAGAGCAGTTTTAGCTTCTGCATTTGTAGAGAAGGGCAAAAAGAACCCCAGAGCCAGGAATTGTGGGGAATTTAAGACCCCCCAGAAAATGCAATCTGAGGTTAACATGAGTTATTTTGAGGCTGATCAGGAAGTGGCAATACAGACCTCCATCACAAGCAGTCCCAAACCCGCAGTTTTGGGCAAAACTACTATCTTTCCCCTTCAACCCCTTCCCAGCCCACACAAAAATTGATACAACTTCTCCACCTTTCAATTGGTAGTTCAAAACAAAAAAAAGACTTTAATTTATACAAAACAAAACCATGTATAATCAGTTGAACAATATTGACTGTACAAAGGAATAAAAAAATAAAAGGATAGTCCAAAAAACCAACTCAGGAATGGTACAAGTGTTGGAGAGCAGCTACAGACTAGTGTTGACATCAGATGCAAAAATCTTTTCCTTTTAAATAAAAAAAACTTAAAAAAAAAGTTTTTTGCTGACCAAGTGCTCCAGGTGAATCTTTCATCATCACTCCAGACAGGATCTGTTGAGACTTTATAGGGTGAAAAAAAAATCAACCGCAGGGAAAAAGCCGTGGGGAGGTGTCACACGTGGCAAAGGCAAACCAAGCAGTGATACATCACGTTTTTCTAGACATGCAGCAGCTTTGTGATTTCAGGAAGAAACCTTCGTCCCTCTTCACTCCGCACACCAGTGCCTGGGAGCAGCCCGGCAAAGGTGCCCCGTTGGTGCCCAGATGATGTTTTCCAGGAGAAGTCGCTTTTGGGGTGCCGGGGCTCATCACCTGTTGACCGTATATCCCCAGGGCTGCTGAGCCAGCGATTGTCTTCTGCTGTGTGTTAAGTGATGGGAAACAGGTGCCAGCCACCCCAGACAGGTTCTCGAAATCCCCCGGCCTCTGCGCCACCGTGCTGAGCTTGGCTGCAGCTTTGCTCTTGAGCCAAACCACCACTACAAAGGATTCTTCTCCCCCCTCCATCTGCTTGGGGTTTAATTCTCTCCTCGCTCATTTGAGCTGGCAATAAAGCACGCTAGAAACAAGCCAAGAGACCAACCCCTGTATTGTATTTTGTTCTACAGAGCAGGGAGGCAGAAGGCTCCTTCACCTCCCAGGTCGGCTAAGAAGCAAGGGGAAGGAGATGTCCACCGTGGAGGGATGCGCCCCTGTCTGCTGCCTGAACAAAGTGGGTCTGTCTGCCGCGCAGGAGCCACTACGGCTTCATTCTGCCCATGCAATGCAACAAGCTGCTCTTCGGGGTGGGCGGGGGGGGGAGAAGAGCAAGCCCAGGCCTTGAGGAGTTGCTAACACCAGGAGGAAGATGGCAGCACTGTAGCGGCTGGGCTCTGCTGAGACAGGCCCACCACAAGGAAAAGCAGTTCACTTTCCACCATGCCACTCACAATCTACGCGTCCTGGCCACCTACGAGAATCTGTCAACATGGCTTAGCCCCACTGCCAAGCCCCGCTTAGCTTTTGCAATAAGGGCTAGGAATTATTCCTAAGTTTCCAGGTGAATTTCCAGCACAGATCAGCCATGGGACGAAGCCAGGGACGCACATGCCCTTGCTAGACACAAGATCTTCTTCCACGGCATGTGCACATCTCAAGCTCTTGCTGCTGAGCACACATGCCCCTCTAAAATCCAGGAGCAGTCCTACAGAGCAAAGCAGTTTGCTTTCCTGATTTCCTGGCACTGCCATGAAAGCCGAGCGCATTCGCCATGATGGGACCTGCGGATTGCTGTTTTCCCACACAAACCTTTCCCCTTCCCAGTCCCTGCTCCTTCACGCTCCAGTGGGAAAAGCTGCTTCTGTCCTTTCCCCACTTTCATCCAGGAGGAGCCGCAGCAACACTATCTCAGGCAGAATGTCTTTGGAAAAGCAAAGCAAGAAGCAGCCAGGATTCGGGGGCTGTCGCACAGGGTAGTGTCATGTCAGGGTCCAGAGGGCTGTGTTGTGGATGGCTGGCTCTGGAAGCTACCGCTAAGGCTTTGCAGCAATAAAGGACAAATTCAGCACTTTCCATTTGCTTTAGGCGTGATGCTTCCACCCTCTGCTCCTCAGTCCCTGATCAGCTGCGCATCAGAAGGTGCAAAGCGAGCAAGGCACCAGTCTGACCTCAGAGCTGCCTCTTTGTCCTGCCTGCCGAAAACAAACCCCTAGACCTGGCCTCTCCGCTCTGCCCCTCCATCGCTTACATCCCACCATTCCTTCGGCACTCAAAAAGTTTTAGGGAATGATGGGAATAAAGCAGCTTGGGGTAGGTTACACGTGAATTGTTCTTTCCTTTTGCAGATGTAGTATTTAAAAAAAACCCAGCACAAGCCCAGGTGGTGATTGAAAGTCTCTTAAAGCATTTGTATATTTTCATCGGAAAATCCTCCACTTCTCCCCTTTTGCTGACACTGGGAAAGTTAATCCAGTGCTTGTATTTACATGGCTGCATAAAATTCTCCCTGACTGCTTCTTAAAAAAAAAAAACCTTAAAAAACAAGTGATATATATATATGTATAATATTTACATAAATAAATGAAGAAGGCAAGCAGACTGCTTCCTTCCCCTTTCCAAATGGCCAACTCTTGCCGTGTTTTCTTTGTTTTTGGCAACAGCAGGTTAACATCCCAGTGAAAACTGTCAATAGTCCCCTGTTCCCATTTCTTTTTTTTCTACATCCAATGATCACTATTGCACCAGCAATCCATTCAGGAGTCCAAGAGTTAAAGTTGCAGCACAAACTCTCCTTGCCTACTCCCTTAAGCCTCTCAATCTTCCATTAAATCCGTTTCTCCATTGAGACTGGATGAGCTTTTTCCCCTTCCCCCCTCCCCAACCTGGCAGCTGCTGAATTTTCCACCCCAGGCCAAAAGGCAAAGCCCAAAGCATTCTTGGAGGGTCACTTGGCAGAGTCCTCTCCCCGCCAGCACTGCGAGATCCAGCCAGCACCACGCTTCCTATGCGAAGCTAAAACGTGAGCACATTCCCAACGCTTGTGCGTGCCATCAGAAAAGCAACCGCGGCCCATCCAAAAGGATCCAGTCGAAAAGGGTTAAGTGTGCAAACAGCTGTACATCGGTGGGTGGGTGTGGATACGTTAGAAGCTCATGGCGCGTCCATCCTGCTAAGAGATCTTGCAGTTGTTGCGTGAGCAGTTCTGTGGGGGGCTCTGGGGTGGACGAATTGATTTGGATCTCTTCAAGCTGTTACCTTTGCTGCTGCTCCCACCCCCACTGCTGGCCAAGGAATACGACCGGCCGTGCATCATCACTGCGTTCATCCCATTGGCCATCGAGAAGGATTTCAGGTGGCTCTTGATGGTGACAGGCAACGGCAGCTTGTCGATAAGGTGGACTGGGGTGCACGAAACGATGGCTCGGCAGCACAGGTCCTGTAAGCTGAACACTGGTGGGAGAAAAGACCGGACAGTCAAGGGCCAAGAGATTTCAAGGGCTGCCTTCTCCCTACAACTATTCCTTGTGCTGTACAGTTCCTGCTCCTTTGGGGAGAGAAGCTAATAATGATTGCACAGAAGCCTTGAACAGGGAGCAGATAAGTTAGGACAAAAGCTTGGAAAACTCCAGGTAAGCTCTGCCTTAGAGGTTAATGCTTTGCGAGACACCAGCTTTAGTGTCAACACAGGGCTTAGACATTGCCCCCCCTCCTCTCTGCACAGTGCCCGGGACAGGTGGTGCCTTGCTCACGTTCCTGCCAGACACTGCTTCTCAGGCCATCATCTGGCAACCAGAAGGACATGCCCAGAGAAGGAGGCAACAGGGTCAGCAAGCCCCAGCACAAGGTCTCACTTGGGACCTGCCTGAGGAGCAGCAGCCACGGGTCCAGCTCCCTACAGAGTGCCTGCAGCAACAGAGATCCCACCAAGCCAGAAGAAGGCTCTGCCCTTTTAGGCTTCCCAGCGTCCTCTTAGCTCAGTGTACATCATGAGCCTGCTTTGGGATGTCTGCTTGGAGGGGATTTCCCAGCAAGCAGCCACACGAGGGCACACTTTCGCCTCCAGCCTGCCACGAAAGCCACACTGCTATTCCTAAACAGGCAGCCCGTATTCCCAAACGGGTAGCCAGCAGTTACAAGTCCTGCCTCTGGAAGAGGTTCAGAAGAGGTCTGCAAATGGAGCTCAGTTCCTGCTCTCCTGCTCACCATCCCTCCACGAGCTGGAGACAGCAGCATGGCAACCAGGTCAGGGGCAGGAGCCCTGGCAGATAATTTGGTGACTGGGACTGGCAAACAGCATTTTCCCTCCCTCATGAGCAGGAGCTGAGGATCCGTATGAAGGCAGGTCACCCCCAGAGTGCAAATCTCCTGCTGCTCAGACTGCCAGTGGGGCACACTGCTACCTCCATCTAGGAACGTGGGACTTAAGACTATTTTGCTTCAAATGCAACAGGCTGAGGTGTAACATGGACTCTGCTCACAGTTTGCCACACTGCAGCATATGTGCCTGGATATATGGAATACCCCAGCCCACTGCTCCACACTGACAGCAGGGATCTGATTTAGTCCCTTTCAGCTCCTCGGGCTCATTCTGCCTCTGCATCTCTCCAAAACAGGAGACATAGGCTCGGGCAAGGGTAAGGACAGAGGTGCTTACGCTTGGATTCATCCCACACAGCCATCTAACTGAAGTACTTTCAAGTTGTGAACTTAATTGCCCTCAGCCTCATCCAGAATAAGTGGAGAGGTGTAGGATGCCCCAGAGCAATTCAGATCCTAGACATGCTGAACTGCCTTCTGGAGCTGCCCATTCCTCACCACTGCCTGACGGGTTCCTGCACTAGTACAGGCAGCTTGTTGTGGCTCAGCTTCAACTTGTCTAACATGAGGCATTTCTCCATGTCAGGTGCTTTCAGATCCCACAATTACTAATAAACACACCTCCCACCTAAGCAGTGAGTCCTATCCCTCTATTTCAGCCCAGACAGCTCTCATGCCTTCCCCACATGGAGCATCTTCCTCACTACTGACCTCTGTTGGGTCTCCAGATCTTCTCCATGCCGTGCCGCATGAGGACGATACGGGACAACTCTGTGAAGGACTCTATGACATTGAAGTTGCACAGGGGGCTGACCTCGAAAAACGTCATGCAGTTCTTCTCCGCATAAGCCCGGGCCTGCTCTGTTGGCACCTGCCGCTTGAAGGCAAGGTGAAGCCTGTTTCCCACCAGGATCCGAGGAACACCTGGGGCATGCTTAAAAAAGGAAAGAACTGGAGAAATCATGGCTTGTCCTTGGTAAGTGCAGCCTACAACCAGTATTCTGCTTTGCTGCAATAGCACTGAAAGGCAACGAAACAGAAACTGCTCTGTGTCCAAGAGGGTCTGCCAAAATCAATACTATATGGTGAGGAAGACTAATTTAGCTCCTCTACAGTCCATTTTAGAGGGAACCTTATTAGAGGGAACCTTCCTATCTTTCTTGGCTGTTCCCAAGCCCTTTCCTACTACTCCAGATTTATACAGACATGGAGACAGACACTTATACCCTTGCTTTGCTCATTAGCATAGTGCCATTGTTTCCTCTCCATAGCAGAGCCATTCTTGTCCCCATATCAGAGGTGGTACCTCCACAGATTTTTGCTATAGACCACTGCACAGGTTCTTCCATTCAACTTACCTCATCTATTTCCTTTATCCATCGGTCTATCCCATCAAAGGACCAGCGATTAGTGATGTCATACACTAAGAGAATTCCCTGGTGGAAGAAAATCAGGAGCAATCAGGAAGTTTCATAGTAGGCAAACTGAAAGGGAGACACACCTGAAAGACCACCTCCATAGGTAGAAACCAAAAGGCTAAGGGGCAAAACATTGCTCCAGCTGCATTATTTGTGTGCTTGCTAGGGCAAAAATTGAGACAACAGGTCTGTACTAACTCAGTCCCAGACTATTAGGGAAGGTTTTACTCCTGTTCTGGCTGGAAAATCCCCCATTTCCAAAGCAGCAGTCTCTACAAAGGAGGAGGAACTGCCTTGGTGACTGTGCATCCCAAGGAGCGAGGCTGTTCAAAACACACCCTTCTGCCATCACAAATCTGATACAAACTCACTGGGGCAGAAACAGTCTTTTTCTTTTCCCCTTATGCAGAACAGCTGCATTCAGTGGTAGGATGGTAGCAGAACATGCCAAAGTTAATAAAGCACACCCATCTTCAGCATGTTTTCCCTTTCCAGAACCTGTCTCATTCTGTTGTCCCTCTGCTGGCAGGGAAAAAGTTACATGATGCCAATAAGCAACACAACATCTCTGAAGGACAGATCTCATCACCAGGATCCACACTGGGCTTTCCTGAAGGCAGCTGGTGTTCCTAATTGTCAGTGCTGCACTGGCAGAGAACAAACACAGTAGAGCGATGCTAGCAAACCCCACAAGGTCAGATGAAAGGTCCCGCTGAAGGACCTTCCCCCCTGCCCTTTCTTCTGGAAAGAGAGGTACCTACTGCATCCTCAGGCCCACATCCATCTTCCCTAAACACTACCCACATCCACGACTCGCTTCCCAGTCACCTCTCAAGGTGCAGCGCAACGATGCTAGCAACCAGGACAGGCACAACTCAAGGCAGGAAAGTTTGTGCCTGCAGCCGTGACAACATGGAGCAGCACCTTGGAGGGTCTCTACCCTCGACCCAAGCCCAGCTAGCAGGACTCAAGACCATGACCAGACTGCTAGCCACCACTCAGGTGCACAGCAACTCTTAACAAATGAGCTTTTCTTGAATCAAAGTATTTCTGAGGAGAGAGACAAGGAAAGTAGGCTATACACGACCCTGCAGGCACACAAGTCAATGCATCAAGAGCTGCCTCTCAGTACCAGTTGGGCACATACAGCATTTGGAGAATTGTCTTAAGCAGCAGCCTTTCTGCAACTCTCCCTCTATTTTTCTGACTTCTTGTCACTCTTGTCTTTGCAATCAAGGACATTTCAAGTGACAACAGGCACTTCCAGGTTACTTCACAGAACTGCAATTGAAGAGGCCTTGAAATGGGAACTACGGAGGAACAGATGATCTCGCACTGTGAGAGGAGGCAGCTCAGCTGGGAATGCAGCTCCGGATGACAGGTAACCCAGCAGCAGTAAGACTAAGCTAAGGGCAAAACAAACCAGCCCAAGCTAGACTCCAGAATAACATAATTTAGCAGCACACTCAGCAGAACTAGTCTTCTCTGAATCAGGGGTATCCTCCAGGAAGAGCTGCCCCTACAGCAAGTCCCCAGCGCAAACAAAAGAGGTCTTAAGCTGGCAAAGGAAAGTCTCATCTGGCAGCAGGAGATCTAGGAGATACAGCACAGCGAAGGAAGGAACTGACAAACTGCCTAGCATCGGTCCTGGTACAAGTCAGAGACTATCAAGCACCCTCACATACCAGTGGAGTTGCTCCTTTATTCATTGAAATGGAAGATCCACTACACAGATGGGAAACACAAACTACCTAGTCCTCCTGAATTACAGCTTTACAATATTTGCTGCTGCCAAAGCCCATGATGAACTGGGGGAAGCCTGTACAGAAGCCATGTATGTGATATACCTCAAGTTTATGAAAAAATAATCATCAGCATGAGACCTGGAGCACACGGGAATGATAAACGCCAGGGCATCTGAGCCACAAAGGTACTTGAATCCTCATAATAAAGTCATGTCTTGAGCTGGCACTTGAAGTGTTCCCCCCACTTGGAAAAGCAACCTTTCTCCAAGTACGCTGGGTGTGCCTTGATGTTGTTTGCGTTTCCCTCAAAGCTTTCTCAGAATAAGCAGCTCTCACAAAGCCTGCCCAATTTTATTGTTTTTAAAAGTCTTGGTCAGAACAATTCTGATTCTTGAGCTTTATCCCCAACCTCATTGCACAGCACTTCCAGTCGAGGCAGTGGCCTCCAGGGTGAGGCTTGCTTCTGTCCTCGCTGGCCCTCCAACATCTATGCCTCTGCATTTGTACCATTTGCAGAAAGGCTCAAACGTACAAAAAAAAAAGAAGAGAAGAGGGCACAAAAGGCAAGTCATGTGTGGTGGGTTGGTTTTCATGTTTGATAGCCCAACATGAAGAGCAAGCCCTTCAAAGTTTGGGTTTGAGGTTGTTCTGAGGGAGCTGCTGATGAGTTTTCATAATTGCAGAAGCATGTGTGGGGTGGGGGGAGCAGATGCATCTTCAGTTTCCTCCAAGGAAAGTCTAGGCCTCATGTCTAGAGTCCATAATTTTTTGCAGTGTCATTTCTGTAACAGTCAAAACACTTCATACTCAAAAAGAATTGAAGGTTGTTTTTGTTTTGGAGGAGGGAACTAGTTTCTCCTAGGTTTAGAATGAAAAAATAAGAAGGAAGTAATAGTTTTCCATAATTTACAAATCCACAAAACTAAAGATACTGCTTTTCAAGAACCCAAATCAAGAAATACTCTGAGCTTTCGTTTAATTTTTGTTATATTTGTTTTGACTTCGAGCTTCCAAGGCCACACGTGTGAATGAATGAGAGTCAGGAAATAACAAAGCAAAAAGTTAGATGACCCCCTTCAAAGACAAACTGCCAGCAAGTTAAATAAAGTCTACTTATTTTATTTCTGGATTGACAAGTTCATTTAGCCAAGAGAAACAGACCTAAGACCTAGTTTGTGAAGACTGCTTCTGCCAGAAATATGCTCTAGGAGGAGAGGGTTTTTAAGCTTGCTGGCAGCTGCAGCCTGGATCTTCTTTAAATAGGAATAAGGATATAACATCAGCAAAAATGCATCCCCAAGTTCTCAGGAGCAGGGTGGAAGGTCAAGACCACAGTACCTAAATGCAAGAGACAACACACTGTCTGCCAGCTTACCGTCCAAGTCATAACACAGCTCCATGCATGCACATTCAGAGTTAAGATTGTCAAGTAAAGCTTCCCACAGGTCATAAGACACCAAGGCCAAGTTGTCTAATGCCTTGCTTCTGTCCCCATCCTCCCCAGCATGGGTATTAAGATGAGCTTTAGTGTAACTCAGCAGAAGATGGAGGAAGCAGTCTTAAAAGACTCTGGCCAGCTCATGGTGCTGCCAGATAACCTCGTACTTCTTCCAAGTAGTGCTGGCACGCTCCAGACACCACGTTTCTAGAGCACATATCCCAAATACACTTTGTCATTAGCATTTTCTTGCCTAGAGAGAACAGCACACAGACATGCACACAGACAGGGAGCTGGCTCCATTTCTCCAGACAGTCCTAAGTAAGATCTGGTTTGTTGTTGGTTTATTTATTTATTTATTTATTGTTTTTAAAAAGTCTCCTTTGGAATAATGTGCACAGAATTTTAATTTACTCAACCAGACAAATGAACAGTTTCCCATTTGCAGCCTAAATTGTTCTCTAAGAGCCTACATGGTTGTCAACACCATGGCATCGCCATACCTCCCAATTTTTAGTTTCACAAAGCACCTTTGTGTTACATACCCCAGGTTCCTACAGCATGAAGTGAAAAGCTGCACCCTCAGGTTCTCAGATCAAGGCTATTCTGGAGCCCTCACCAACCCTCCAAACAGCCTTTCTTCTTTTTCTCCTCAACCTGCCTACAGGCTTCTGCGTGAGACAGAAGATGAACGGACTTGTCTCCAGACCTGTCTCCAGTCTTTTCACAATTGATTTTCAAAGTTAATTTCCACTCTGTTTTCATTCCACACTACTGGGATTAGCACGACCCTAAGCACACCAGTGACAGAAATTTCCTCATGAATACATCACCTAGCGAGCAAGGAACACAGAGAGATCAGCTGTTACTGTACCCAGCAGCACGTGTGGACACTTAACTCTGCCCAAACCCAAACTTGTTTTCAACAGGAGCTTACACAAAGATCTGTCCACATAACCAAGGGGGGGGGTGGGGGGGAAACCAAACAAATGTATCATCCCTGTCTGCTTGTTGCAGGTTTAGACCAGATTTACAAGCATTAAGCTTTTAAAGGGGAGAAAGAAGCAGCATGCTCACCCACCAGTGCAAAGCACACTTCTCAAAAAAGGCTTCTTCAGATGCTTTAGGAGCTCGATCTCCAGCCACTCACACAAGCGTGCAAGAAATCGGCAAGTGGTCGCACAACTGCCAAAGACTTCAGCTCAGTACAGGCAGATGACAGGGCAGCCACGAAAGTGTCACTTGCTGGTATTCTCCACCAATGGAAAAAAGCTGTTGCTGAAGAAGCCTGGAAGACACCCCCAGACTGGATTTCTCTGGCCCACAGGATGAAGTAAACCATAAACAAAGATCCAGTGCTGACGGCAACCAGAACACTTTGTCTCTCCTGTCTGCTCTTTCAGAGCTACGTTTGGTCATGGCTTTCCAGCTGGCACCTCAGACCTTGGCTCATGGGCAATTACATCCTGCTGCCAAACCATTTCCCAACTGCATAACACATTGGGGGGGGGTGTTTATTTGTCACTGAGATTTGATAAACATTTTGGCATGCAGGGCAGATTTCTCCAGCAGCTGTACTCCCCATCAAAATGACCCAAGGCAGGCAAGGTACTTGCAGCAACCAAGAAAGCTGTAAGGTAGAGCAAAGACTACATCTCAGAGTCTGCTGAGCTGCCAAAGAAGCCACCACCTTCCTGCATACTAAGAAGCCCTGAACAGGATAAACAGCAGCTCAAATCACTTACCCAAGCAGAGCTCAACAATAGTCATTATTCTGTTAGGGCTGCAGCTTTGCTGTAAGATGGGAGCATTTTTGAATGTTGACTATGGCTTCCTGCAGATGGCCTGAAACTATTAATGAACAGACCCACACTGTCTGGGAAAAGTTAGCAAGCCTTATTTCCAGAAACAGTTTAAATCACTGGTACATGAGGACATCAGGAATGATACTAGCACTGCTTCTTCCTTGCTAGATCAGATCAGAAAGCACCACCACAACCCTCTTTCTCCCCTCTGTGATGACTCTTGGAATAGCTTGCATTTCCTCAGAGCAGCCAGAAGAGCCACAGCTGCACGCAACAGTTGAGATCAGCATGCCAGCTCTGCTGTTGGTATGATTGAGACCTTAAAGCCAAGTAGAAAGAGTCAAAGACCAGAAGTCCAAGAGCAAAATGAAAGATTTCTGAAGCACCTTTAAGCATCACTAAATGCCTTTCACCATATGCTACATTGCGACAATTAATATAAAAATCCTTCTGCCACACAGCAAGCTCCATACTCCCCGAGTTTGTTCTGCAGGTTGCAACACTACTAGGTTGCCATCTCTACCCTCCCCTGGCCCTGCAGTCACCATGATGTGGCCTGCACACTCTCCCTGCCCCACCAGTACCTAGAGGCCAGTGCTCTGGTATCCCAGACACGATTGCTCTTCTTTTGCCCCAAAGAGAGACCCTGAAGCGATGTGGTCAGGACCTGCAGGCCCAACAGACCCTAAAAGGGAAGGAAGGGAAGCTGTGATAGGAGAAGGAAAACTCAAACCTCAGGGAAGCAAGAAGAGAAAAGGAGGGGGGTCCCAGGCACACTAGTATCCTACAAGCCTCCACCTTGAGCCAAAGAGCTCCTTGCATCCCTCACAAGATCAGATCAGCTAGGCAGCATAGGGAGGGAAAGCAAGACAGAGCTGTGATCCTTGCAGCAAATCCTGATGCCAATGTGGCTGGTCCGCCTTGGCTGAAAGAAGGGACTGGTCGTCATTTGAAGCCAACTCATCAAGGACCATGAAGCTACTTTACTTTAGATGTTTTCGAGAGGAAGAAGTTCCTGCCAAACATGAAAGCCACATGGCTACATACCCAGGCAAGTGGCGTGGAGTCTAAATTGGGGAGGGCATCAAGGTGCTCAAGAAGAGTCCTTTCACTGAGGAGGGACTAGCCTGCAGTCCAGACTGAGCAAAGCATGAGGCTGCGCTGTGGGGGAAAGGAAAACTCCCGAGAAGGTCTGCTCCCTATGTGGAGACTGTTTTTCTACTTTGCAACCTCTCCAGGGTTTACTTCAGAAGATTCAATTCTTATCACTACACTTAAGAAACAATAAGGGTATGTGTGGGAAAGCCAGGTGTGCATCCCTTACTTGAAGGTGCTTTTCATACCAAGTATTCTCTTAAGCACTGGCTATTCAGATAGACTCACCCTGTTCTCAGTCATCCCTGTAAGGGCAGCCATGTTCGTGAGGCCACCCTCCTGCTCTCCCAGCCAACCTGTCAAAGTCCTCTTTGGAAACTCATTCTTCAAGCTCCCCTTGTGCTCCTTACGGGAAGCTCAGTTCAGAGTCTCAGTCCTCTACTCAGTGAGAACCTTTGCTAATTTTCAGTGTGAAGGTGCTTGTGGCCAGTTTATACCAAGCCGTTCTTGCACAAATATCATGCTGCACTTTAAACAGAGCTTTCCCCATCCTGACTTCTCTCTTCTCTGCTGTATTTATTCTTCCTGAGCTTTTGGCCTGTTAGGCTAAAAAAAGCTGCTTCTCTTGCCTCCAACTGGATTTGCATCAGGCTTCCTACAAGCAGAAGTCTTGAAGTCTGATGATACCAAGACAGCAGAGAGGAAAGCAGACAGCTGAAGCAAAGAAGTCAGTACAGCACTCAGCATTAAATACATCTTGAAGAAATAAGAGAACTTGGGAGCATTTAATCTCTTTTCCCCTGAGATCGCACTGGGTTAAGTTGTCTTTATGCTAAGGCTACACCAGAAGAAGTTAGCTTCTGCATAATGAAAATAACTGGAGGTGTTGGAAGTCCATTCTTGCAGTCATGCAGGCATTTGTTATTCAAAACAAACAGTCCTCTTGCTTTGGTTAACCATTAAGAGTTTAAATTAAGATATTTTCCTCTTCCATTGAAAGATGTGGTGAGTTATTTAGGAGAGCCAATATCTGTATTCCTGCTAATACAGGAATATTGCTGTATTGCCAATCACCTGATGCTGAAACCAAGCTAAGTTTTACTCCAAGCCACCTGGAGAAGACTGTACAAGGACTCTAGCTACCAGCCTTCAAGAGGTACCTGCTTTTCACTGTGCTCATCTCAAGACCACTTTCAGAGGGCAGTGGAGATATTTCACTTGGGAGCTACACCTTCTCCTACTGGGCAGCCTTGCTGTTTTGTTTTTAAGGGTAAAGATTGACTATTTTGGCAGATCAGGACTGAGGCATCACAACAGTACTTTGGAAAAGGGATTTGTTGCACAAGCAGAATGCAGGCTTTGAGGTAAAGGCGTAAGCTACACCTTGCTGTGTAAGTTTGTTCCATACCCCAGCATTCAGCAATAAAGCATTCACATTAAAGGTCCCTCTGCTTGGCTGATGAGGTTTATTGCGCACGTCTCTCAGACTCCTTGGGAGGGGTAAGCAGATAAGATGGATGAGGCAAGCCTTGCAGATGTTCAGGTGAGAGTTCCTAAAGCAACACTGATAAATACCGCAGAAGGGCAGGATGTTGCCTCCAAAGCAAAGAAGGTCAAGAACTTCATTTTGAGAAAGGAAGATAAAAGCAATCTTCAATTTCAAAGTTAAGGTCAGTCAGATACACAATGCCTTATGGCATCCAGTGTGAAATGTAGCATCTAGGGAGAACAGGCTGCAGGAACCCAAAGGATGCACTGTGCAAGTGCCTTGCAGCTCCACTGCAGTTTCTAGACAGATGTGTACCTGTGTCTCCACCCAATTCAAGTATTCTCATCACTACTTATTTCACCTTTCCTGTCTGCCCCAGTTCACTGTATGGCGGCAGCAGCCATTGAGTTCTGGCACGTGGGTGCAGGCTCTGCTGGGTGCAGCCCTGTGGAGACACAGCACTTACTGTGACGAGCTCACAGTCTACATGAAGGGGAGAAAGTCTTCTGTACAGCAGTTTGACAAAGCAGGTCATGCTGCAGACAGGGGTAAAATGGTATTTCTAGACACATTAGTTGGGAAGCCTGCCACTTTCTATTCCCAGTTTGATTTGGGCATCTGACACAGCACGTCTCAGAAAAAGACTGAACAAAGCTAAGTTATGTGGTCATCAGAAAACCACACTGACCGATTCTATTTATTTATAACTAGTAAGGGAAGTGACATGGTCTCAAGCCCCCAGGTTATATTATGATCAGAGCTCCAGATTTTTCTGAAATGTAGTAAGGGCAGAGGGAAGCTTAAAGATAAACTCACACATTGGACCGAGCATGCAAACGGGAGATCCCGTACTCTTCCACTGCAGAAGGCATGCTCCAACACTCCTTGCCTTGCATTTCTGCAAGCATGAGGAAATTGGCTTCTGCTTCAAAGGAGCTGCCTCAAAGCCATCCACAACAGCAGAGATGTGCACAAACAAGAATAAACGAGACACCAGAGGAGATATCAACAGCACGTGCCAGGCAAAGTGCTCTCATATCTACAGCACAAGTGAATTTACAGGAAGTCTTGGAGAAAGAGAGCATAATGGATTTTGCCAGTTAGCAAAGCAAAGGTCTACAGCTACAAGGAGCAAAAAGCAAGAGCAGTAGTGGCAAGAGCTTGAATAAAAGGGGCAAAGTCTCCCAAAGGCTGTGAAGCTGCCAGGATACTGGCATAGTCAGGAGGTTGATATATAGCTTCCGACTCTTAGTGTCTAAGAGAGGAGGAACTTTCTCCAACGTTTTCCAATTTGGAAACAAAAGGGAAAACACAGTACATTTAACTTAGGAAGACTATCCTGAAGGGACGCTGTCACATTATTAAAAGGATGACAATAAAACTGTAAGAAAGCACTGTTAACTAACAGCAATTTTTCAGAGGACCACAAGATTTTTCTGCTGTTCAGAATCTAGATGCTATTCTGGAGCAGGGCCCAAAGGAGAAACTCAAAATATAACACTCTGTCTGATGTTTTAAGGAGCGTACTTCACGATCCAATTGAGCTGCCCTAGTTTCAAGTCTGCATCAAACATGCCAGGAGGTGCCACCCTGTTTTTGGAACTGACCTGAAGGCAACACAGACTGGAAGAACTCCGTTGGGAAAGCCAGTGTCATATTTAAACAAATCTGACAAACCTCAGAAAGTACGAGCTCCCACATTAAAGCTAAGGCAGATCGAGAGCTAGAATTGTCCTCTATAACCCCATCTTCTCAGCCCTTCTCTAGAAACTAATACTGAATATAGTCTGTAACAGACCTTTTCTGTAGCAGTCTAGGAAAGTCTGTCATTCAACTCCCCTCTCCCACCATTTCATAAAAGCAGAATAACAGGCAGCAAGATGACATGCAGTGCCTCTTGGCATTTACATAGATCGCATCCTTTTGATGCTTGATGTGTTCCTCTTCAGAGCTCTTTACTACAGCATGAAAGGTTTTTACAGCCTAAAGGAAAGACAAGTGTGCCCCATCAAAGCACTGAGAACAGCACTTACCTGGGCTCCTCTAGAGTAGGATCTGAAAATGGTGCAAAATCTTCCTTGCCCTGATGTATCCCTGCAACAAAGAAAAGTTACAGCTATGGAATTTGGAGAATCAAATCCCATACTACACATCTCTTATAAAAAAAAAAAACAAACCTTAAAAAACCCCAAAACACCTGGGTGTCGATCTTGTCAGATCTTTAGAACATGCATGGTACCCAAACTGCTCTGCACAGTGTTTTTTGGGAAGAATTGGTGGGTGTATCACCACCTTTGGTTACAGTCAGACATGCTCCAGAGGTCCTTGCTGTCATCGTGCTTCCCAGAGAAGGCACAAACGAAAATCACTCAGCTTCAGCACTACCTTACGATGTACGAGGATGTAAGTCCTTTTACTCCCTTTGGCAAAGGATTTTCTCTCTAGTTCCCTACAGTCCATGGGAGTTCAAAGTCAGAGCGAGACTGCAGACCTCTCCTAGTCACAGAGAACAGCTGACCTATTGTAAAATGAACATAACCACTCAAGATAGGAGAAACTGTCTTGCACTGCCTAGTTTCACTTATTTTTCCAAACACGTTTTAACCAAAAAAGAAAGGAAGTGTCTTTACACCCAGATCTCTGACAGACAGACCTGGCTGATCATACCCTACAGAAAGCTCAGGAACAGGACTAGGGAACGACATTTCTAGCCCACTGCGACAATAAGGGGCTATGCAGTCACTATCATTTGTCCCGACTGCAACTCTTAACATGGTGTAAATAAGTTTGACCAGCACCTCTCAGTACCTGCGGGAACATCTGGGACAGCAAGCCAGAGCCCAGCGCACTGATTTAACCAGTGTATAATGAAATGCGTCAGGGTAATCAGAGATACATTATGATGTTTATCGTATCTATTCACTGGGCCAGGATAAAAGACACATTAATGACCACTGAGAAGCCTGATGAATTCCCCCAGCCCCAGATTTGCATTAGCTATATGAAAAAGGCAGTGACCTCAAGTTCAGGACAGCATTCTTTGAGATCTAAAGCTTTCAAGGATCATATTATCAGTCAGGGATGTCAGTCTAACAGTCTGTGCTTAAATCCCCTTCTCCCATTACAATCAAATATTGGGTTGTATGAGGGAAGTAATGGTAAAAGATTACATGAAGGCATCATAAACTGATGCTACCAGCTTTTCAGGTTCCATGCTGGTTGTCCAGCTCAGGAATTACAGTATAAAAAGAAGAGGGTTTCAAGAAGGAAGCAATAACTAACCACACACTTGGGGCTGAAATGTTAAAACACACATCTTACAAGAGAGACAAAAGAATATAAGCAGCACATATAAACATACAAGCTAAAAGAGATAAATTAGCTGCTTCTGTTCTTTTGTAAGAAAAATGAGGACATTCAGCTTCAGAGAGCAGGGGTATAATTAAACCATGAAACCATACACTGCTGGAGTCAGCCACTGAGGTTGAGAACATGGCGTTCATTCCTATTTAACAATTCACACAATTACCGATATTCCTGTTACTTGATACAAGTGTTGGTAAAGGGGCTGTTTAACTTCATGTTTTAGGGCCTGTGTCATTTCCTACTAGATCTGGGTGAAACCCAGAATTGGGGCAGGCTACCTATCCTTCCTCTTTCATCTAGAGGATTGCTGTGGCAGCTTCTCAGCAGGTTAAACCTCAGACAAGGCTTGGCGAGAAGGACTCCAGGTCTCCCTCCAGTGCCGACAGATAAGGCAGGGGTCACCCCTCCCATGCAGCTTCTCCCATCTCCATCCCAGTGTCAGGTCACTCCAGTAAGTCCTGCTCTCCAGGGATTTACCATACTCTGACACTAACTGTGAGGTCTGTTCACTGCTCTTATTTTAATTTTCTACTCAAGTCATTGAGAAATATCCAGCTTCTGTAGGGACTAAGAGCTTCACCCATTTTTTTCTTCCTCCTTTCCTATTCTCTCAGCTGTATTTCTCATCCTAGGATTTCAGGAAAATCCAGTATTACTTCTGAAATAATATTGTTCCCTCAGTGATTTCGAGCTGTATGGGAACACAGTCAGGTATGATGGAGAAAGACTGAAATCGGACTATTCCAGCAACATGCTGTTTGTGCTACTTGATTAACAGAAAGGGGTCTGGTTTGCTAGAATAACTCGCTGGTAAGAACACCTAGCAAGCCTCACCGCACGCCTGGGGATGCTCTGCACTCTCCGCAGCTCAGTACAGCATCCCACTAGCAGCACTACCACCCCTGTCACCGGTCCTGCGCTCGCAGCCAAAGCGGCTCAGAAACACTCACCAGAGTTCCAGCTTGACCCTTCTGCCGTCCAACAAGATAGTAGTGGTCTTGTAGTCAATTCCTGAAAGGAAACCAATAAAAAGCTGAGCAAATGCCGAGCAGGTCTTCAGAGACAGACAAGAAATCTGCTCTGCCCTCCCAGATCTGTCACCTCACATTTACAGAAAGTGATGTTTTCTCCTGGTTGCTGTATTGCGTGTTTGTGGAGGGCTACAGAGACTTGCTAGAAATAGACCTCTGCTTCAAGGCAAAGCCTACTCTTGTGGAGCTCTCTCCCTCCTCCCTAAAAATGTAGTTAACCCCTAGATTGCTTCTTACTTCTCCATTGTTGGAAAAAACCTGTTAGGACTCAAGCTGTAGGAAATTCAGTGGTCTGTCGCATTATCCCAAGTGACACCATTAAGTTACAGACTTTTGGGGGGTGAGCCAGAGAGACGAACAATTTAGAAGCATCTCTGCTAAGTCACCCTGCAGACCCACCATCTCTGAAGAAACATCACTGCCCAAAACATTTAAAGGACATTTTGCGAGGCGGGTGATACTGAAAGCCTGTCCAGAGAATGCTGTTTCTTCTTCTGAGCAGCTCTCAGGTGTGCATCACACAGGGTCAGATAAGGCAGAAAGCACTCCCCCTTTACCAACAGCTGAGAGAGCAGCACGGACAACTGCTTTTCGTAGACCCATAGCACCAGAAGACCCTCAAAACCACACCAGGCTGTGCTGAGAAGTGACTTGTTCACATGAGGGGTGCCCAGCATCGTCAGATACACAAAGAGTTTGTTAAAAACTGGGAGCCTGTCTCTCACATAGAGGCAGAGAGAAAGTTTAAAAAAGGGGCAACTCCACTTGCAAGCAACACGTCCAAACCAAGCTGAACATGCTGCTCCACATGGCCCCAGGCACAGGAGAGAAGATGCACGACTGCAACTCCCACCTCCTTCCCCAAAGCCTGGGCTCAGGAACAGCCAAGGGGCAGCAGGTGCCCAGGAAAAGCAGCTTCTCCACAAGCTCCAGTTAATAAGCTTCAAGTGTATTGAAGTTGCTTAAACAAAGTACCGTGCACCATTACTGCACACCCACTAAAGCATAAACTAATCTACAATCGTATTTAATAAAGCAGAGTCACTTCACTCCGATTAGATCAACTTTATTTTTTCCTCTCACCAATAGATATCAAACTTTGAATCCATATTAAAAACCCACCATTGTGTTACAACCTGTGTTTCCCTTTTCCTGCAAGGAGAATGCTGCCCTGATAACCAGACAAGTTTGTCAATAAAGCAAATGGATTTTTCTGAGTCATCAGCAGGAGCTCCCTGTTAGTGAAAAATTAGATTTCAGCCTTCACAGGGTGCTATAAAAAGCAATAAAGATAATTATCTTAAATTCCAACTATTTCCAGTGCTTTATCACAGAAAATAGACAGTTTACATTTTATCTTCCTCCACAGACAAGTGAATGATCTGTATTTATTTTCAGGCAGATATAAATCTCCCTCGTCCCCAGGGATGGTGAGCAGCAGTGGGAGCAAGCCTGCTCCGCAACCAGAAGGGAGCATCCAGACATCTCCCCCCCAGTTCTTGATCCAGGATCATCCCCTGGCACAGGCTGATGGGCCCAGGGAAGGGGCTAATTAAGCCCACTGCCCTGTTTCAGATGCAAAATCCCCAGAGACTCTGCTCCATGCAGGTCTGTCCCATTTCTTGTTAGGCACAAGAGCTCCCCGCAAGCAGTAAGTGCAGCATCCTCCGTGCCAGCAGCCCAGGTGCATGGACGGAGCAGTTGTATGCAAGCACCAAGGAGGGGGAATAATGACACCATTTTCGGGGCACAGAGGCCACGTGCTTCCAAAAATGCCACCAGTGGGTGAAACAAATAGCTCGACTATCAGCTCTTAGAAGTGAGAGAGGTTCAGCTGGACTGGAAAGAGAAGAAAACTCATTAATGGAAATGCTAAACACAGAAACCCAGAAATGCCCTTGTTAGGCTCCATGCTCAGGAACTGCCCGGCCTACACCCCCAACACAGGGAACATGCGTTCCCTGTCACAAATATACATGACTCAGTCACCAGAGCAATGCTTTAAATACCCATTCCCTCCATGCCCATCTGAAACTACACCATATACTTTAAATCAGAGCAACACTGGCCTTTGGCAGAACAATATGGCCATGACCAAAGTGGGCAACCACCAGAAAACAGCACTGGAAAACTTCCTGAGCTCCTGCTGCAACTGCTCCTCGCTCCAAAGATGCTCAGGGAAAATAAACAGGCAAAGTAGAATTCCTTCATGTCCTTCACAGCGATGTCTATAACTCAGAAGAGAAGGTACGCGAGATGGAGGGAGGAAACGTGAGGTACGTGGTGGTACTTGCCCCTGCAGATATCCCTTCCCAGGGGACAGGCAGGGATGGCAGCCCATCGCTTGTTAATAGAGCTCACCACGATGGAGTGGTTCTGGCAGACTCTCCAGGCACCTGCTGCCCACCACACTTGATGTCAAGCGCCAAATGCAAAATCGGAGAGAAAGGAAAGTACCAAATCTAGCTCTTCACATTTCCAGACAGCTGCCAGTCAACTGGTTTCGCTGCCTGGCCTCAGGGCAGTCCATGTCTTTGTGCAGAACTTCTCTCCTTGGCATCAAGGTGCTGGAGGTGAAGGGTAAAGGCCTTTCTGAGGACTACACACCCATGGTACTGCCATGAAACTGGCTTGAGGAATTCACACACACTTGAGTTAAAAGCAAACCTGTTTTGACTTTTTATTCTAGGCTACAGTCAGCAGTATCTGGTAATACGGGTTGGAGGAAAGTGATGCACTTTTCAACCTGCATACACCCAAATTAGGACTAGGGGCTAGATTTACAAAAGGTTTTTGACCAAAAACTCTACCTACAAGCTCACTGATAAGGACAAAAACTGCACAGCTGCAACATTTTGGAGAAAATTTCACCTTCCCTCTTCCATACACACTCAGTGCATCAGGACAGCTCAAATGGACTCCCTTTAAAGCTTGCATGCAATATTTTTTTTTTGTCTGTTTTTTTTAGCTGGTTAGTACTTGGAGCAGGATGCAGCTCACAAGCACAGCTCTCCCATAGCTGTGCAGGACAGCCATGGCTCGCTGGTGCTAGAACACTTGCATCAATCACAGATGCCCTTAAAATTATGGGACTCACCACAGCAGCTAACACCGGTACTGGCCACCTCACAGCTGGTACCTTACTATTTTAGTCCCAGTAACACACAGCAGTTTCCCAAGCTGTAGCCACCATTTACAGCTGACAAGGAAGGTGAGCAGCCCAGCTTGCTTTCCTAGGCCCAGCCTACAGCTCAAGCTCAGCCTTGGCTTCCTCCTTGTCCCAGGGACCTGGGGAGAGCGCCACAGCCCTGCCGGTCACAGCAGCCACTAGATGCCACCATTGCACAGAGGCTGCTGGAAGCGCGACAGCGGCTGGCAGAGCGTTCCATGGCCGTGCAGCACCAGGGCTGCTCCTCTGCCTTTTCACTTCAGGCAGCTCAGACACCAGTAAGTTAAGGGAAGTTTTTAAAATTTAATTTCTGTAGTTGACAGGGTTTCCCCCACCTGAGCACCACCTCTGTTCGCAGCCAAGTACAGCTCATTTCGAGACTGACATTTATTCTCCACCAGAACGTGCTTTGATCACCCAGAAGGGATGTGCTGCTACAAACCCCACGCGCTGCTCCTGCGGCACACACATCATCAGCAAACCAGCCGACTCGCTGCCAGCAGCTGCCTCTGCAGCCCTGCCTGGCCCTCAGGGCATGCAGCACTGGGGGAAAAGAAAACAGTCTTGCTTAAAGCTTATTTTATATCAGCCAATCTCTTTCTTGACCAATATCTAGCATGATGCAACAAAATGAATGAGGCTTGGAAAACAAGTCTGGGCTGTTCTCTCTAATTTAGCATGCAGGCTGACTCCTCTGCTATTTTTCCAGTCCTGCTTTAGACTCCTACTTATGCTGACGCCATCTCAACCCCACTTCTCGAGCAGTAAGCCGACCTGGCACAGGGTGCTCTGCAGAACGATCTGCTGTCACCAAGCCTGATGTCAGACACCCAATTCTCCTCCGCAGAGCCGGGTTACATGCTCCTGGGCAAGACTCCAGGGAATTCCAAACCTTTATTTCTTTTGCCAATTGGTATAAGGAAAACCTAAGAAAGCAAGACATTTTCCCATGGGAATAGGCAGCATATGTTATAGGAAACTCTGACCTTTTCCAAATTACTCATGCAGAGCGCAACACACTTCGCATCAATATGACCTGAAAAAATCCACACCCAGTCTTTGTTTAGTTAAAACTTAAGACTTTCACCTGAAAGATTACACCTGATGCGACCAGGAGAAGTAAAACCCCTCCAAGAGAAATGACAATTTTCTTCCAGCACTTGATACTACTTTGTATCAGGCTGTCAGTCCCCCTTCCTCTTGGGAATTCATGGCTTGGAGAAAGTCTTCCCTCCACTCCAAGACCTGCACTGCATCTGCACTAGCAGCAGCACACTGAAAATGCAATGGAGGAGGCAGCAGGCAAGCAGATACATGGAACTGGAAGTTGCACTGGAAAAGGCAGAAAGACAAGGGAGATATGTATTTCATGCTACTCTTGGGCTCTCCCTTTAAACAGATTAGTATCTCAGGAAAATGGCTTTAAATAGCTGAAGTGAACAAGGCTCTGTAAATATGTACTGCTGTAAGCACAGCAGCTTCTTGGCTTTGTGTAGGTCTTTGTTTTAGAGAAAAGGAGACAATTTTGCAGTTGCAGACTCTCAAGATGACTCTGCCCTAATGCCTGGGCAGGGGACCAGAGGAGTCGCCTCCCCTTAAAAAGGCAGATTTGAGCAAAACCTCACAGCAGGAAGAACAACACGTGCCTTTTTCCTCCTTCAGCTTTCCAAGGCGATCCTCACTTAGTGCTGAGGCGAGAGTGATTCCAGCTCTCAGTGTGATGCTAGAACCAATACTGCATTTTAGGTTATTGGTCCAAATCAAGTGACCTCCTCCAGAGATGCTTTAATAATCCAACCCCCAACTAACAGCTTCACTGCACCTATACAAATATCAAAAAGGTACAACCAGGACTCGCCCTACATTAAAGCAAGCCATCAGCAGGTTTTCCTGTGACCTTCCTCGAAGGCTAGGCTGCAGCAGGCTGGCAGCAACATTCCAGTTTGCATCTGCAGTGTCTTTGAGAAGAAATAATTTATTCACAAATCTGGGGCAGAAGACATTCCAGGTGATGCTGAAAAATCTCTTCCCAAAGGGGGGGGGGGGGGGGAAAC
>VYZW01045559.1:137774-152226 GCA_013401315.1 Balaeniceps rex
GGGTGTAATGTAAAAAACTGTCCCCGACAGGGGGGGGGGGGGGGGGAAATCAATGCACTCAAGTGAGACTGATACAGGTTTAAGACAAGCTTGCTTTCCTTCCAAGAGACACCCTACTTGTCACTTAAAGTCATTTACAGTTTGCATGAATCAGATTGGCCAAAGATGCTTTTGCCACCTCATTTCTTACATGGATTGTTTTCTGCTTGTGGGAGCTCAGAATCCACCACCTCACTTTCTGTTAGTCTACCCACAACAAAAAACAATGCATGTTATTTGAACTTCATTAAAAATATAATCAGTTCCCCAGCTTACAGACATGTGCTGTAAAATGCCACCTCAGCTTTTTTCTTTTTTTTTTTTTAAATAAAATTAAACTGGGTTCAGTTTATTTATAATTCAAAAGAAATCAACCAACCCATTTGCAAAGTGATATATAAGGTCAATAGTCAAAACTTGAGGTGCACAATGACAATGAGCCAAGGCCAATCCTTCACTCAATGCATTATATAAATAAGAAAATAAGATAAATTGAGTAGACATTTGTTACCTATCTGACTAATGCTGCTTTTTGGCAGATTGTTATTTCATCTATAGATTTAATTAAGCCAGAGTGGCTCCGTTCTGCAACTCTCATAATAACAATGGCATTTGAGTCCTCAGAGGAAGACTGGTGAGTGAGACGTGCCTGATCTGTTGGCACCTCTAAAGAAATGCTCTGCTCTACTGGGAAATTTTAACAATGGTTCACAAGCCACCAGAAACACTCATCGTGCCACCACAGCGCCTCACCCAGCAAGCCTGGTGATGGACTTTCATTTGTGACTGTCATTAGTACAGCCAAAGCCACCACACCACAATTGTCTAACTGAAAATGCTGGATTTTCCCCCAAAGCACCTCCAGACGTTTCTGTTTTCCTACAGGTCATCAGCTCTGCTGAGTCAAGAAAAAGGTCTAGGACTTCTTAAAAGGTCGTCTTAAAAATTTGCAGGTCTAATTCCACACTGACCAGTGACTGCTGGGAGGAGGGGAGAGCATGGCGCTAGAATAAAAAATAGAGAATACACATCAAATATTTAACCTGCTGCGGTATCACAGTGAACTCAAGTAACCAGCTATGAAGGGCTAGTCATGCTGCATCGTGTTCAAGAGGGCTCCTCAGGAGAAAGTGATGTAGGTCTCTGCAAGCAACTGGCAAATCAATAACTGAAAAAGTTTAAAGACATGCCGTGATTATAAAACAGGCAAACACCATCAAAAGTATTGAGCAAACCCTGTTTCTCCTGAGGCAGCACTGAGAATACCTCCCAATCAGTGTGGAGGACTTTATAGACAAATTGCCATGAATTTGTAACTGAAGTGTCGTGGAAATCCTTACTTAATACACAAGGAAGAATCAGAAGCTGTAATCATCCAGTGTGCAGCTGGTCTTGCAGCAGTGAAAAAATTAATTTAAAAGTAGATAAACACCAAGAAATACTTTAGAGTGGGTCAATGGGATGTAAATAATTTTTTCCCTTCCCTCTTGCAAAAGGAAGAAGTTAAGAATGAGTCTCCAATAAAGTTTCTTAACAGCAAGGACTCCAAGAGCTGCAGCTAAGCAGAGACAGGTAAATGTAGTTTAAAACCTTTATCACCAGTTCAGACAACGCTGTGGATGCCAGCAAGAACACCATAACCAACTGTGAATTTTTGGGAAGACCTAAACTACACATATGAGCCCTGTCCCCTCCCTGGCAGTCCCTTACCGGCCAGACAACTGCTCACAGGCAGCTGGGCCAGGCTCCCCAGGACAGCCCCAGGAGGGGTTTGGGCAGGGTGTCCCCTCCTCCAAGTCCCTCTTGCAGGGCTGGCAAAGCCTGGGTGGGTATTGCTTGGGCTCCCCAACATTCCACAGTCCCTTGGCACACCTTTGGGGACATGCAAGCAGGTTTTTTACCACATAAACTAGTAGTCGTCTTAGTTGTGTGTGCAAAACACAAGCTGCTGAAAGGTCCCTCCCTTTCCCTCCAAAGGGCTTGTGCAAACCTTCCAGCTGGATTAAAAGAGGAAAAACCAACCAAGCCATTAATCTGTGCAAAAACCAGTGCAGTGACTGTACAACAGACTTCGTAACTGGAGCCTTTCTGTGCTCCAGTAAGTTTAGCCTAAAGCCACGAGTGCAGAAATTAATTTATCCCAAATGCCAGCAATAACTGAGCAGTGTCCAAATAAGACTATTTATTCTACCAAGTCCCTGGGTGTCACAGATGTTAACTAAACCCTTCTCAGCCATGACTCTTGCAGCTCAGTTTTAAAATGGAAAGCCTTGCCCCTGTGTGCGCAGACACCATGCGTGGGTGTCTGGCTCCTTCGGAAAGCTGGAGAGACCGAAGCGTGCCATGCACGCAGGGAGAGCAGCCAGCAAATTGACAACAGCCAACGTTTTTTGTAGGGGCAAGTTAATGATGAAAAGCAATAATAATTTCCAACGGGGCAGCAGCACCGCACCACACCTGATGTCTGGGACAGTATTTCACTTGGTTTCCCCCAAAACAAATTAGTGAGGATGCCGTTCTCACTGCTGAGTGTGGAGAAAGGGCAGAAGCAGTGACATCCAGGCAGTCCTGTCCTCACCAACAAGCCAAGGAGAACAAACGAGGGAAGAGAAGTGCTGGGAGGTCAAAAAATTGAGGCCAAAAGATGGGTGCAGTAGCTCCAGGTCTGCATTGGGACACAACAGCGGACCAGCTCCAGAATAAGAACATCATTCCCACTTCCAGGCCTCAACATGCAGTATTCCACAAGAAGACAGCAGTTATTACTCCCCCCTCACCCTGAGCCCCCATCACCATGTTCACACATTTCCTCTCATTTCATCCCACATCCTGCACCTTTGCATTTAAGAAGAGTTTATAGCGAGATATTCAAGCAACTGTCAACCTACAGCTACCAAGTCCAGCAGCCAAGTTGCTCCAAGAAGCAGAATATGAAGCTAGGATGCATTATGAGTGTACTTCAAAATGCCTTATTTTGGGGGTTTTCAGGTTCTGGGTTTGTTTTCATGCCTTCACCAGCCTATGAGTAAAGGGCAGCCAGGGCTGAAGACTCGTATCCGAATTGTTCACTTGTGGGCAAAAGTCAATACAGAAAGACTTGTTTCATTTCTAGTCAAATGAGGCAGATGGGTATGGAAATGACAGCAGGCCAGGAGTTGCCAGCTGTTGAACGCACGTTCAAAGCGAACAGGTTTTGCTCTGCAGTGTGCAACAACTGAATGTATTAGTCCAACACAAAAGTATGTTCCTAGGCAGAAGGTAGCTGCTGGGGCCAGGACCCAAGTAACGTGTGCACCAAAGATGCAGGTATCGAGATCCTCTGACTCAATTTAAAAAACAGGCAGTAGCATCTGTACGTAGAAGATACTACCATGTATCCACAGAAGGACATTACCTTCCACTGCAGCTCCTACTATTAACTTAGTTATTTTCTCCATCATCTGTAAGTGATACTAAATTATTCAGAAAAAACGTGGTATGAGCACATAAACACTAGCTGATGAAAAAAGTGAATTAAAGCTATTCAAATAACAACTGATGAAGTCATCTGACCTTAAAAAGTGTGTACAACAGCACATTAACAGCAGCAATTTAGCTAGTCAGCTCAGAGCTGTAAGCCACAGAAAAAAATCCCTTCCAAACACGAACTCATCAGTTCGAGTCATGCATTCAATTACCTACTCTTTAGATAGACAAACAAAAACTATCTCCATCAACAACAAGGGTCAACAAAACATATGCTTTAAAACAAAGGTGGATTCACCCCAGGTCTGTGTCTTTTGGTGCTAGCATTTACCTTGGCAGTATTACTTCTTTGTTTCAAGCAGGGTAATAAAAGTTCCCGAACGTTTTTGCAGCATCACTGCAAAACACCCCCAGCTGCTGCCTGCAGAGCTGGAGCTGAGGGTCAGAAAGCACGTGCTTTTACCACTGTGCTCCTGTCCTTTGTTGCAGCTGCGCAGCCACCCTGGGAACAGGATCAAGAGGTCTCAGTTCTCACCACGCACACAGGAGACCAGTGCCGCTCCCGCATGGTGCTGGCTGGGGGACAGGGGTAGATGTAAACCATCTGCTCAAGCCTTCATCGTCTCCTGCTCACAGCAGCAAATACAAAATCCACTCTTGCTGCACAACTCAATGAGAGGTAATAAGGAGCTTCCGATTATTTAACTGTGCAGCAGATGAATTTGAGCTGTTTTGAGCCAGGGAGTTCAGCCCCACACACACAGCCAGGAGCCCACGTCCCCCAACGAAGCTCAGCGCGTCATGCAAGCTCCTGCCAACTCAAGGGAGCTGCTGCGGCACTTGGCAGCTCTGCGTGGTACATCCAACAAGCTGCCGAGCACCTCATACAAAGACACATGCAGAAACAGAGAAAGAACAAGCACCTTTCAATTATTTGAAGTTTTGAAGTTATCCAAATTTGTGGGGTTTCTCCCCAAAAACATACACCATTTTCCACTTATATCCACCTCATTTCAACTGAGAATGCTTTCGATTTAGACTGGAAGCCTTTCACAAAAATACTGCTCATGTCAGAGTTTGTTCCCAGGCATCTTCATCTACAGCTGAGGGCTCGTAGGTGGAGATCTCGGACAAATAATTGCTTGTTTGGTTCTGTAACCAGCCAAAAGCAAAACACTTATTTGGAGACCTCTAGGAAGCCCAGATTTGCAGAAGACTTCACTTCCCTGCTGCCTGCTCCACAGCCCAGCAGCGTTTCAGCAGCTACATGGTCCTCACACAGAGGAACTCTGTTCTGGGCTCATTTAAGGATGACAACTGCATCTCAAAACGGCATTTGGAGCCAGAAGCAAATCTGTTCCTAAAGCTCAAACAATTTCAGCAGATGCCTGGGAAGCCCCAGAAACAGTCAAAAGTCAGTCCAGAATTGGGGATGTTAAGTGGATTTGTGCTTTAAAAGAAAATCAAGGGTGATTTTATGCACAGAAGTGACGACAAACAAAAGAGTTTCTTCATGCTTTGCAGTTCAGATCTCCATAAAAACTATACAGCTGCACGCAGAAACAAAGACGGCCTATGAGGAAAATCAGACAGCACCATAACAATCTTCATTGTTGCTGGATTACCATACAAACACCAGGATATGCTTGGAGACAAAAAAAAAAAACAACAAACCACAACACTCAAAAAAATCCAAGTATTTGCCCAAAGACCTTCAATATCAGGATATTGAAGAGGTTCACTTTCCACATTTACACCTCTCAACACTGTGCACGTTAATACATGGGAAATGCTGCTCTACAGCACCAGACCTTTGTGGCATCATCACCAGGCTGACGTGCACGAGATGCCAGGCTCACATGTACGGCTGCACGCCTGCTCGGGGATCCTCCACATGGATCCGGATGCACACGGCAGCAGTTTCCAATCAGCGGGACATGCGTCCGCAGTCCCTCCTGCCATCCACACCCCACTGCTCAACACCAGTTGGCATCTCCAGGTTTTGCCATTTAAAGGGCCACACTGCAACACAGGAACAGAGGCAGTCAGCAGTGATGCAGACGTCTCCAGACTGATGCTGTACACCCAAACACCCAGAAAGAAGGCTACAGCATTTCAGCTGGGCGTAGATGGGTTAAGCACCACATGCCTGCCGAGCACATGTACTTACAGAGCTCCCAGAGCAGCTACTGAGAGACCACTCACCATGAATTTTACCAGCTCTTGAATTTGGTCTCGCTGCACCAACTGTGAGCCCCATGCCGGAAAGGGACCGCTCCATGCTGGAAGCATCAGGATGGCTGCTAACATCGATTTCATATTTCGGTGCGCTGTTTCCAGCGATAACAACAAATCTCCAGGGACTTGACCTACAATACATCACTGCATACACTCAACAGTCCCTCCTTGCTCTTAAAGGATCAGCTGAGCCTGCTAGCAGAGCAAGCAACCCTCTACACACCTGCACGAAGTGTGCCGCATCGCAGCGGCTCCACAGCGCCTCTCAACAGCCCAAAATCATGTTTTCAAACCCTCCACACTCAGCCCAAATTGGAGCCTCCCAGGTCCTCTCCTCCTCCTGACCCACAGCTGTTGCAAGACGAAGTTCTCACCCCAGCTACCCTGGCTGCAACTCTGAAGCATGACTTTTGCTGCTACCAGGAGAAAGCCAGCATTTTGCATTTTTAAAAATAGGAAAAAAAAAATATTGAACTTTAACCTTGCAATACAGATGACACCTACAAGAACACAAGCATGTCTCAACCTAAGGAGGCATTTCATGGTAAACATATATTTGCTAGCATGGCGAGCAGCACAGATAAGGCTCTAGGGTTAGGTAAGATCAACCCCACAGAGTTTTGTCTTCTTGTGCCATAGCACAGACCTGCACACTGTTTCCTGTAGGGATTTTACCATAAAGTTATTTAAGCAGATTCTCAGCATAAGAAAAAGAACAGCTCTCGGGACAAGAGATGATTTAAGATTAAGTAAACAGGACAGGCAAAATAGTGGGTTGGGTTTTTTGGGGGTTTTTTGAGGGTTTTTTTGTTTGTTTGTTTTCATCTAGTTAGGTCTCCTGTCCACTTGGCCTGCAGAACCATGGGCAAAATGGACTATCAGCCTGTTGCTGTTAAAACCGGTACAGAAGCAAACAGAAGACAGGGTGATTTCTGTGTACATGACTGTGGGTATGTGCGGAGAGCAATCATTTGCAAAGACAGGAAAGTGGTACAATAAAACCCCCAAATGGGCCAGGGAACTCAGAACCTGGGCTGGAAAATAAGTTAAAATGGCATCTCCAAAAAGAAATTAAATAAAATTCTGCATGTTCTTTAAAAGGAGATTATTCCAGAGATGCACAGCACCTTCTATTAAAGTGCCAGTTAAACACAGCCTTTCAGTGTCACCTTCTGCCTGTCTCCTCTTTAACCACTGATGGTTTAAACAGCAAATATTTTGTTTGAATAGCATGAGGATTTTTGTCCAAATTCAATGCCTGATATCGAAATGGCTACAGCACTGCACATACAGGACATTAATCACTTCAGGGGTTATATTTATAGGAGAAGAGGTGTCAAAGTTTTAAAATGATATAATATTGTCTAGTTTCCCAATGGGGTGATGGAAGTGAGCCAAAGAGGAGGTAGAAAAGAGGAAGAAAATCTAAAAAGCTATGGCTACGTAAAAATGCTCTCAGCAAATAGAAGCCCTATAGGAACAATCTCTGAGCTGACAGTGCAACCTTACTATTACTACAACTTTTGCAGAAGCAAACAGACCTCTTCGATGGAGGGCCCTAACCCTGAGCCATGATCCTCTACGCCCCAGGGAAATTTCCCTTTCAGGTGAGTCCCAACTCACAGCAAAGCGTTTAGCAAAACAGAGCCGAAGATTTTCACATCAGAGCTTCCTTCCGCCTCCTCTGCCTGCAATCAAATAGAAACCGGTATGACATAATGCCTCTGTATCACTGCTTGTTCCGTGCTGAGCCTGGGCTGCCAGAGGAAGGAGAGGGGTAAAGGGAAAGAAAATGAGATAAAAAGTGAGGTTGTTAAAACCTCAGCTCCAAAACCTAAGCTTGTACCGTAGCTATTTGCGAGTGCAAGGGAAAGATGCTCTGCTCCTCCAAGAGAGGGAGGCCGCCAGAGGAAAACATGCCAGGGAACAGCTGGAAACAAAAGCTGAAGGAGACAGTGCGGAGGAGGAGGAGACATTTTCCATGGGCTTTCCTATGCGGCTTATATACCGAAACAACCAAACAAAAAACCCCCCACACCAAGAGAAGTGGACAATGCCATCACAGGATCTAGATAGTGCAAAACCTACTCGCTTTTTAAAAATAAAAAAAACAGAGAAACTTTTAATCCCAGCTATTAGAACATTCCACCCATTTCAGATTTATACTGCTCAGTTCATATCATCTTTGTGCACTTAGGGCTCAGAAACATATTAACAGCTATGTAAAAGCAAACCTTTTCTAGAGGGGATTAGAGGTAGCAAGAATTGCCCAGTGCCATCAAGAACTTTGCAGAATAACTCCCCATCTTTATAAAAACACAACAAAACCACAACCCTCCTGAGACAGCCCTCCTACGGTGCTGTGCATCCTTAACCCTGACTTGAGAGAGAGCTGAAGACATCAAAACCTGCTAGGCACAGTTTGGGTTTTGTTTTTTGTTTTGATGGGGTTTTTTTGTTTGTTTGTTTGCTTTGTTTTGGGTTTGGTTTTGTTTTAAGTTTAAGCCATAGCTAGTTAGTCCCACATCAAGCAGAGATGGAGGCTCAACACTGTATGTTTGGAAATATTTTTCACACAAAGGATAAGTAGTAAACAATGGAGAAATAAGAGATGCTGTAGTTGTTTCTCAGCCAAAGCCTGCTCTGATGAGATCAGTTTTGCGTCCCTGATGACAAAGTAGTGAACATCCCTGAAGGATACTGATGCAAGTGCTGGCAGACACAGGGAATTGCTGCAACAACCACCCTCTACTCCACAAGCCATTGAAAGACATTTCTAGCAGCACGACTGGTGTGGTCCAGCTGAAGCACTCCCCACAGATCAATTCTGCAGCCACTACAGGGATGTGATGGCAAGCTGCACTTGGAACATTTTGCCTCAACCCCCCTCACATCAGAGCACTAAAACCTCAAAATAAAACATTATTCCAATTAATACAGTCATGCCAGAAAATAAACAGCCACTGGTATGCAGCATCTGAAACAGCAGGCCAGCCCAGCCGGACAGCTCATGCCTAACACCAACAGGGACAACGGAATGGACCCGGCGGCACGTGGCCAGGCAAGGAGGAGGCAGCAGCAAAGCAGCACCAGGATCAATGTTTCCCTCCCCGCTCATGCCAAAGAGAGCCCTGACACACTGCAATCTCAAGGCTGCACTCAACATCTGTAGCTCTCGTGTCTATGCCCTGAAGGTGCAACCACATCAGTGCTGCTCCCCCTGAGGTTTTACCAGATACAGGTACACCCAGCAACTGTTTCTTGTATGCTCAAGAAGGGAAGGTTAGATGCTGTCAGGTATTTACAGATGTCCTGTCCTTACAGAATCTGAAGAAGTTTAAAGCAGACCTGCTCGGCTGCACGCTTCATTAAGGCTTGGGAAAAGCAAACCAGCGATGGCAAACTCTGCAGCAGCGCGGCAGGACCTCCAGCCAAACATGGCAGCAAACACAGAGGCTGCGGATGAGAAGCAAGAGACCACCTCCCCCGATCAGTCTTGGAAACTCACAAGGCAAGGAGCACAAGCATCGAGAAGCATCCCCTCACATGCCCTCCTTGGCAGCGAGGAAGATGAGACAGGGCGTCCCCTTTCCTCCACCCCTGCATACACTGGTTGTGGTACAGATGATGTCCTGGTGGGCAAGTGACTAACTTGAAGACTGCTACAAAGCAAACCAGAGCAGTTTTACAGGTGATGTTTCTGGATGCACGCTGGTGACTGAGGGGTCGCAGGACATACCGAGAGAGTAACTGCTGTAGCGGAAGAGTTGAAAGGGACAGCCTAGGGATCCTCCAAATTTAGACAGCTGCGCAAAAACAACCAGAGGGAAAAGACATCCAAAGATGTGGGTCACTCAAATAAACCACCTGTAATTACACAGCAGTGGTGAGGTCCCCAGGCAAACAGCACCGGCTTGGAGGGTCCTGACCACCTCCTAGGGCTGAGCAGTGTCTTCAGCCACTCTTGGTTAACACTGCCTGTCCCTGCCCTCCCAGATAGGGAAAGGGCACAAAGCTACACTGCCCCAGACCCTGCTCCTTGCACAGACACCAAGCTGCGGTGGGCTCACTGCCCCTGCCCAAAAGCTGAATTCCTTGCACTTCTGCTACAGGAGCAGAGCTCTTAGGAAAGATCCAGTTTTTATCTGAACTATAAAACCTGTTGGTAGCTATTGCAATTGAGCACTTAAGTTGCCTTTTTCCTAACATTGCCTTGGGTCTTTGGATAGCAGTGGGGTAACAGAGCACCTAAGGATGGTGCTCAAATAAAGGTACTAAGCCCCAGCTAAGGAACAAGGCACTGGGGCTCACTGCATTAGGGCTGCTGGTCACAGCACTATCCCTGCGGCAGGGATTTCAGTTTAGCTTTCACATGCTCTTTGAAAGGAGATCAGAGTGCGGACATAAGCCTTCCTTCTCATCACTTTCTTAATACAAGCTGAGGACAGGGGGGAAAAAAAAAAAAAAAAATCCATCCCCCTTCCAATCAAAGCCATCTGCTCACAAACACACTCTTTCCCTAACACACATTTCTCCTTTCCTATGGGAACAGCAGCAGGTGAGGGGGAAGGCTCTGCTGCAGAAAAAACCCTCCATCACGTGAGGATGGAGTGCATCATATTCACGTCTGCATGGAGAGACCAGCCCGGCCCTATTTCTGGTTCACGTGGGGCACCATCTCATACGGCAGCAATGGCACTCGTGCCTGCCGAGCACTCCTGTGCAAGGAGCCCTCCCCTGACTCACCCGGTGCTGATGCAGCCCGAGCAGGGCTGGCTTCTCAAGCAAGCCAACAAACCAGCTAGGCAAGATCACTTCAACACAAGCACATGAATAACTAGATATTTGAGAGTGGATGTGTGACACAGTGGTGACAAAGCCATGGGTCCTTCAGGTGAGGAATAGCCTTGTCTTCCTTTTGCAGGACATATACGCTGCCCCTAGTTTCGCACGTAGCTCCACCACATCTCGTCCAAAACCATCCTGTGACCAGAGACATTTCTGTCCTGCTTTGGTACTTGGGGAGGGATAAGGACAGACCTCAAGTGGGCAACTTAAGCAAAGTGAAAAGTGATCTGTGTAGTTGACTCGTATCCGTAAGGCACACAGTTTTGCTCCAAGTCATCCTTAACACTGCAGCTCACAGCACAGGGGGCCAGAGCAGCCCTCCCCTGTACCTCGGGAGGAGTGAGTGCTGAGAGGAGAGGGCATTCGGAGGAAAGGCAGGATTTTCAGTTCCCAGGTGAGGTCCTCCGGCTGTCAAGAACAGCGGTGGGGCTCCAAGAATGGCACCCTGCCTCCACAACTGTAGATTTGGGGAGTAGGGTGGTCGAAAGTTGAGAAGGAGGACAACACTGGAATCCCAGAAGAAAGAACCATAAAGCCCACATTTTTGCCAAAATACTAGTAAGATGGCTTAATTCAGGGCCTTTTGAGGCTGGCTAAGAAAAAGTAAAAGTCCTCCTCAGTTACAAACCCTCCTGGGGATGGGAGGTGACAATATCCAGCCACACAACACAAACAACACTCCTGGGGGCAGATCTGCACAGGGAGTGCTTGGCCTCATGTTCCTGGAGACTGATACACTTAGTAACTTCAGCATGAACCTACTAAGAAACACACAGGTGACAACTGGACCTCAAATCCCTCCTCAAAATGCTGTTTTTAAGTCACCAGAAGTTCTGTATCCAGTGCCCTTGCAGCTCGAGTGCAGCAATGGTCAGGGGCATCACTCATGCCTCTTATTGCAAAGGCCATCAGCATCCAGGAGTAACAACCACCTCTACTTATATGGACCAGATTAATTTCTAACAGCAATTTAAATAAAGGACATTGCTAAGGTCTTGCTATACACAATAGGAACTGCAGTGTCTAATTTAAGATGTGCCTGATTTAGTATGAGGTGCCAAGATATAAGACTAAGTTGAGAAGCGATGCTTTGGCTCAGGGATCCTGAACAAAGACAGACAGAAGCTACTACAACGTTTTAAGAAAGACACAGCTCATACTGCACCCAAGGCTTTCAGAAACTGGAGGCAAGCCAGCAGAGTATGCCTGCTGCTTACTGCTCTCAAAAGCAATGCTGATAGAAAAAGGGCTATCTCTTGGTTGCCTGCTCTTCTGACACCCAGCCACTCATGAAGAAGAGAGGAATCCCTCAAACCCTTTTCAAGAGGCCAGGTGTACGGCAGATGCATAGCAGCAAAAATACAGAGCTTCATTTACAGAGTGTCACTTTTAAAGGTATGCCTTCCCAGAGCTGAAAGGACAATCCATTTCACACTGCATTTCAAAAAAACTGTGTCAGAACATCGGCCAACACAGTAAAAGCAGCAGACCCCAACGAGACAGAGAGGGCACAATGGCTTTACCCCTCCCCACCAGAGGTTAGGGATCTGAACTTGACATAAGATGTCCCAATCACAAGATCAACCTAAAGCATACTCCATTTCACACGATAGCAGCAAGTTCTGTTTTCTTGTTTTTTTCAAACAAGTAGTAGATGTGGGGTCTGGGAGGGGATGAGGAGGAAGACGACGCACTTACAAGTAAAAGACTTACAAAAAAAGCCTCTACGTAACATTCCACCATGGCAGTTTTGGGACAGCGTTAGGCACATGTCAAAAAGGAGGCCAAGCACTAGCTGTTCACAAAATCTAAGTGCCTTCACATCAGGGGATGGTCTCCATCAGGGCAGAGTGAAAGCACGCTGGGGGAAGCGTGCCCTGTCAGTATGCACATCCCAACGGCGCCAGAGATGGAGGGAGTTTGATTGCCAAGGCTCTCAGGAATACCAGCAGCATCAAATTCACTCAGATTTCAAGGCTGCTCCATCTGATTATCCAAAAGGCGCATAGCTTCGCAGAAGCAACAGAAGCAGAGACTATCAGAGCATATATTAATATGAAAAAAACAGTACGTGACCTAATTCTCTAATTAGGAATGGGTTTGACTGCCCATAGCAGATGAGGGAAGGTTCTGAAAATATTAGTTCAGAGACTTCTTTTCCTAGAAAAAAGATGGTGGTATTTTGTTGTTATAAAATAGCAGGTAGAGAGACAAAGCTTTTATAGCAATAGCCAAACTCACCATTCTTTGGGTTTTATGTATATATCAAAGAACCCACCGCACACTCACTTTGCAATCATACTTATTACTCCTGTATCACCTGCTTCAAAACAGCGGTCAGAACCATTTCTACCAGAAGACAATCCCAACTTTAAACTTCACTTAAAACAATAACCCTGTTACACTCTTCATCCCTTTCTGCTTAGTAAATGCTAACCGCAAGGAGCAGCTCTACAGCTCCCAGATGAGGCAGGTTCTTCAGAGACACAAACTCTCTTCAGGGAAGCTTAAACGCGCCAAGCATCTCCTCAAAGGCAAACCGCACCAGCTCAGCCAGACACCCAAGGAGATGAATGATACCACAACCTTCTAGTTCCAGAATTTGCTGCTCTCATTTCACAAGCATCTTGACTTCTGAGTCACCACCTCCCCGTAAATCTCTGTGGAACAGGTGCACACTTGCATCAGCTCCTATGAAGCTGGTAGTAGCTCCAAGGACCAAGCACGCAGTCAGGAGCCGAGCCACACTAAATTCAGCCAGCTTCACCACAGAGCATCGAGAAGCACCCAATTCCCTCAGACTCCTGCTTACAGGAAAAACTAAGCACCACCTGCTCCAGCCCTGGGGTTGGTTGCAGCGATGATGCAGGGTCTGAACTGGATTGCTTCTGTTGAGCCCTTGGGGACGTTATTTTGCACAGAGGCTGGAGGGAAGGATGACAGATTGAAAACCACCCCAGGACCTGCACCCCGCCAGGTCGTGTTACGCTTTAACTGCAGCGAGGGGACACAGGAAATAGCACAGCACCACTCCTTGGCTCTTAATTACGGTCTTGTGACACTGTAGTTAATGGTCATGGGCTCTATTAGAAACCTTGATATTTGCAGGAGGCAGACCAAGCAAGCTGCGCTCCTGGTAGCCAGCTACCAAGTGAAAGCAGCTCTGGCCTGGAAATAACACTCCTGTTCTTTTGTTACAGACCCGTTTCCTCTAGGTACAGCTAGGTCCTTGTCTTAACCCCTGCAATAGCCATGGGAAATCAACTCGGCATCTTTGAGTGGGGTGCTGAGGCAGAGCTCCACTTGGGAACGTCCACCTGCGCTGCAGGATTTGTGCTTCCAGGGATTACATCAGACACTGACTCCTCTGCCGTCTCTCTGGCAAAATTCTCCTGCAGATCTTTACGAGTTTAAGGAACAGCCATGGCCTTTCTGCTGCCAGCAACACGACCCTGATAAACCGTGCTATGCTCCCAGTTAATAAAAAAAAAAAAAAAACCAAAGAAAAAAGCAAAACAACCCCTCCCTCCCCAACACTGACCTCCCCAGGGGCAGAGACCCTCGCACGGGTCCCTGCTGCTGCCCGTTACAGAGATGTCGGCGCTGCGGCTTGGGGTCCCCCTGCAAGGGCGCGGGGCCGCGGGACGGATCCTGCCCCCCAGCCCCCCTTACCGTTGCTGTAGGCGTAGGGGGACTCGGAGGCCCCGTCCTGCAAGCTCTCCAGGATCTCTCCCTTCCCCACGTCGCTGTCCCCCACCAGCAGGAACTTGAGGAGGTAATCGTAGCTCTTCACCGGGCTGCCCTGGGTTCCCATCCTCCCTCTCATCGGCGAGGAGGCCCAATCCGCATCCTCCGCCGCCCG
>VYZW01045565.1:669-12742 GCA_013401315.1 Balaeniceps rex
CATTTGCTGCTTCTGACACTGAAATGATGATTACAATAAACCCTTTAGTAAAATTTTTCAAAACAACCACACTGTTAGTAGCAATAGTACCTTTGTAACATAAAGCTATCCCAGAACTCCTTTTTATATACTTTCACTTTCTAGAAAGATACTTTGTGTTAAACTTTTATAAACATGTAGCTAGAACAAAAAAAACCAGCTGCAGTGAAGGATTTACAAACTAAGGCAATACAGACCGTGAAAGAAAGGAAGTATTATTAAGCCGTATGGAAAAGAAGTACAAAGATAAATAAGCCTCAAGATAAAAAATGTCTGCAAACCAGGATTTGTGCTCTTCCAAACAAGCTTCCTAACCCTTAGAGTACATAAGCTTCCATTTGCCTTCTTTTCTTCAGTCCCATGTCTTTTGTATTGCCATCTTTCAGTGTCGACAGGAAGAAAGAAAATGGCTCTGTGGAGATTTTCAGATTGCTGGTTAAAGGATGCAGAGCAGGCTTTAAATCCCCTCTGGCCAGGAATTTACACAGACCTCCCTTTTCTTATGTGAATGTTCTGATCAGCAGGTTATTACAAAACAAAACAAACTTTTATTACGGATATAGCAGTTAGCTGAACATAATAAATGACTTAAGACATCTGAAATTGCAGTGGACACAGAAAAAGCACCTGATGTGAAAAACTTCATTAAATTAATTAAATTTAATTTAATTAAAAGTCTGGCAAAATTTCTTTATGGAACTGCAGGCTAAGAGAGTGGGAATGTAATGCATTTTTTCCTTAATAATAAGTTCTTACCTATAATTTCAGCACAGAATGAGAAGATAAACAGTCTTAGAATGACAGAAAATGCCACATTCAGAAGAATCATGACTATTGTGATACTCTTATTTGTAATAAACTCATAGCCTGAATTCTTTGAATAGATACAAACCAAAACCCTTCAGAATTTTACAGTAATGTATTACCTGTGCTTATTACTATCGCAGACACCAAACTCACTGCTGTTTTCTCTAAAAACATGCATCATACACCTCAGAACATTCAAGTGTCATCAAAAGTAGAAACTGAGAATTAAGAAAAAAAGTACAGGAACTATTAAAAATATCAGGTTCAAAACAGAAAATCTCAAAACTCCTCTCTATACATGAGCGTGATTAATAATAATAAGGAAAAATGTTCTTTCTTACCAATTCTGTGACCACATATTAAGAAAAACCCTTTTATCTTAAGGAAAAAAAAAAAGAAAAAAAAGCTGTCCAGTGTAAGTGAACTTTCTATTTTCTTACACATCTTAAAATGCCAAGCCATTAAGCTAGTATCTATTTAATACATCTTTTGTTGCTTATTAAGTCTTAAGATAAAATAATCACTAGTGTTCTGATATACACTGCCTGCTCCAGCCTGCAGTCAATACTAAAGAAGTCAGAACTTGGATGCAGGCAGTAAAAAATCCTACAGAATTTTCTTCTTCTAACATAGGCTTCTACAAGTACATAAAGCCAGTCTTCTTACTGAATTTCTATAAAATTCTGAACCAAATTTAAGATTTCCATCTTTATCCTTCCCACTGTGGAAAAGTTCAATTTTCAGTGCGGTACTTTGGACATACCGAGATAAAGACTGTAGTTATTGCTATGTTTCTCTGTGGAAACAAAACAGTAAGAGAAAGAACTTACTGTGCAAAAGGCAAAGCTTCTAAGTTGCTCCAACATTATAAAGTGAACTAAGGACAACCATAAGCCTCCCACGTCCTGCTACAAGCACAAGCTGTGCTTCTTTGGCCTTAACTTTCACGCATATTTAGAACACAATATACCAGCTACAGCAAGATGTTTCTCCTCCTAAGAAAAGACCATAGCAATTAACAGGTGGTAGCAAATGCCTAATGCACTACAGAAATAGATACAGTAGCAGACACTGGAGGAGCAAAGTCAGTTCTCTAAATAAATGAGAAACAGGTATGAACCACATTAAAGAACGTTTCAGCATGTTGTCTTTCTGTTTATCTTGTTGCCAAAAAAAAAAATAAAAATCTTCCAGTCCTTGCAAGATTTTCGCAGCTGTCCTCTGCAGCCTTTCTACACGTTTTAATGATTACATAAACCATACTCCAGAACTGTATACTGCAAAGTACTACCTTGGCCACATAAGGAAGTAAAATTATTTCCTTATTATAATCACTATTTTTCCTGTTTACAGCACTCCCAAGCTCTTTGACTTCTAAATTACTTCAGCGGGTACAAATCCACTAGGAGCATGTGCATTCCCTGTTTTCATCTGATTCACTCTTTCCACAGGGACAATACAGTTTTGCAAGTAATTCAAACAAACCAAAGACCAGTCTTAAGCAACTCTGTAGCCACAGGGAAAGCCAAATCATTTTGCTCACGCTATTGTCTCTCCAAAAAGGGTTCATCATCATCCAAACTACGTGGCTATAAGTGTTTACAAAGGGATTTAGGTCAGGGGTTGGGTGGAGAGCAGGACCACTCATTTTAGCATGAACTGCAGTAAGAATTGCTTAAATGAACTTGGAAAAATCAGGGATAGTCTTGACAGTTTAAAAATGAAGTTTCATAAAATGAAGTCTCTGAGAGCAATAGCAAGTTATGGTACAACTGCCTCCCTGCTCCTCAAGTCAGTTCCCACCCCCATGCTATCATTCCCTCAGTTGTGTCAGCACAACAGTTTGGATGATATCTGAATAAAAGCAGAGCTCCGGCTTTTTAAGAAAAATACCAAACCCAAACCAGCAACCTCTTCCCATCTTTTTATTACTATTACAGTATTAAGCTGTAGTTTCAGTGTGGGGGTAGGAATGAGCAATGGAAAATAAGAATGCTTTAGGCTGCTATTTCTGTTGTAGACCTAATCTCATGAAACCACAGCTTAATTATACCTAGGTTCCTATTCGAACTATTAATACTGTGCATTAAATACTGTAACGTGCTTCAGTTATTCATACTTTTGTTTCACAGTCTTTGGTATTTTCCTAGCTTGTAACTGGCATGCTATATGATCTGTTAATTACACAGATGACAGATAGGGTAATGTTTGATCTAATTTAGCCCTCTAACACTTACTGTCAGTGCTCAGTAGTCTACTATCAAAGGACTCTTTCTTACTATGGGAGCAAAAATACTTTATGCAGACAGAAGACTGTCCTTATTGCTAATTATGACTCCAACAACTTAATTGTCAGTACAAAGAAAAAATTAAATCTAAGAAAAAATTTTTATGTCATTCTATGGCACAGAAACCACTACTACTTATAATAGTCTGAGGGTACATTGGGGACTTTTGGGGGTTTTATTTTGTTATGCAAATATCTTACTATACGCTTGAAGACAGAAGTATAACGTGAAAACATCACAATTATTTTTGATGCTGTATTTCATACAACAGACAGAAATTAACTTTCAGTTTCCAAATAAATGTTAAAAAACATAAGCATGTTTAAAATATTCCAAATTTTTTAGGACATTCTGACCTTTTTTAAACAAAACACAGGACACACTTTGAAGGTGCATTTGTAAACGAATATGAAGTTACTTCAAATTATAATAAACTTACCTGTGAGCTGGAATTCTACGATCACCAGCAACTAACACCACATCACATAGCTGTTTGTGCCTAAGGTAATTCTCCATCTTTTTAAAAGTTTGTTCAGCGTGGTTGAGAGCCTGAAAAAATTCATCTGAGGTACAGGGCTCCATAGTTTGACAAGATGATAAGGTATGACTGCTGTTGGAGGTTCTGCTGAAGACAATAACAGAAATCTTAGTTCACACAATATCTACAGATGATAAAATAAAAATCACATGTGATTTTAAAATTGATGTACATGATTTAATATATATTCCCTTGCTATTTTATTCCCCTTCATATTCATACTTTCTCTCTTCCTAAACCCTTATGAAAAAGGTACGATCATTTAATGTTCTCTTCAACTAACAGGCACACGAAGATCAGTCCAGTAATCATATCTATAGTGTTGTCAGATGGTTAGGGACGAACAGACATCAACCAAGACCCTGCAAACTGAAAAAGCAACGGAAGGATGCAATAAGGAATCAAACCTCTCCCTGCCACATATGTTAAAGTCTTCCTTCACACATATGTTAAAGTCTTGCCTCACAGTTAGCCTAAGGTGGCTAGAACAAAACTCAGCATATATGGAGCTAGTAAAAGAGTGTGGGCATGCAGGGAAAAAAACCCATCAAGAAACACATCAATATACTACCACTCCTACTGCACGAAGCCTTATGTGACTGAAATGAGATCTAGCACAGTAGAAGCCAACACAGGGGAAAAGCAAGGGTGGACGGGGAGAAAAACTATTCCTGTCCATACACACAGCAGCTTGGGAGGAAAGACAAACAGAGAAAATGGAAAAGGAATGCACAGGCCTAGGACATAAAGGAGATGAATGCTAATTACGTACACTGAGGGAAGCACCTTTTCTTGCTCACAGTTCTTTAACTGACAACTACTAGTTACTTTTCCACAATGCAGGCAACTCACAAAATACTCTGGACCTACCATAATATTTGGAAGGACATGGATTCACAAGATCTGCATCCAGACCCCTGCTTTCACAAAGATGTCATGAACTCAGGCAGCATGCTCAGGGCTAAATCCACCAAGAGACTTAGCTCAGTCCTTAGCCTAGGATATTAATTCCAAGACAGAGATCCTCAAAATCAAAGTCTAAATTTTCAGCAGAAAATGTTCTGTAAAGGTTTTTGTTTTGTTCTGTTGGGGGGGGATGTTGTTTTGAGTTGTTGGGTTTTTTTCCCCCATATGCCCAGATAGCTAAAAAGGCCAAGCAATTTGGCACTTAATTCAAACCTAAATCTAGTAATGGATCAGAAATGAGATACCTGCCTACCTACCTCCCTTGGAGGACTTCATCTTAAATGTGCTCTCTGAAGCTGTGGTTAGCCATTTATTTAAGCTGTGTCAACTTCTCACCCCCTGTGAGTCACTTGTTCTGCTCCACCACTGGCCCTCTGACAAGCTGGAACAAGTATTCTTTGTGGCCATTTTGGAAACTGAATCAAGGAACTCATATACGTTAAAAATGTAACCACATAACCATAAAAAACATTATGTTGGCAAAACTGGGTGGCATTCTCACAGTGAATGAGCAAGAAGTACTCTGGGAAAGCAACTCTTAAACCAGCAACCCTGCAAAAGAAACAGAAGTGGAAAGAACAGGGTGCTGGTCAACATGAAAATGCTTAGGAAATTCTTGTTCCCTATCACAATTTATCATACCCTCAGTTGTGTTGATGCAGGTTGGGTTTGGTTTTTTTTTTGCTGAACCATATTTTAACCCGGATTCCTCAAATTAACCCCATTAATAATGATAAAAATATTACATTATATCATGGATTTGATTTACATTACAACCTCACAAAGAGTTGTGTAGATAAAACTGAAGAAGCAACAAACTAGTATGGAGGAAGGAAAAAACTTTCCAAGCCAGCACTTTGCCTGGACCACACCCTCACTAGAGCTATTGCCAGCCCCAAGACTGCACACGTGTACATTCTGCACAGAACTCAGTGGCAGTCACCACTCTTGTTCAATAAAGAAAAATAATTGCAGTGGTGTCTGTTTTCCACTACCCACAATAAAGCACTTTTTCAGCACACAACAGAGCCAAGCTTGGTTCTTCCCCTCACCTGAAGGGGAAGAACTGTCCTTCAGGCCAGTCCTCTAGCCAGTAACTTACAAACCATTTTCCATAAGGAAGGAAAAAGATCAGGAAAGAAAGATTAAGCTATAGTGGTCTATAAAGAGAACATGAAAGAGATAGTCTAATAGTTGTGGTACTTGAAAAAAAGGAAAGATACAGCTTCAAGGGCTATTTATACCTATTACCCAATGACTGGTTATGAAAAATTCAAATCTCCCTCCTTCCCCAAACTGTTTTACAAATCTCTTTCCCAATTCAGTTTGCCACAGCCTTGACAACTTGGGAGGAAACACAAGCAAGGAAAGAACAGAGGAAGGGAAGGCCCTGCTTTTCTCTCTCCCAGCAGTAGTACTGAAATGCCTTCCAAAATTCTTAGCCTACATCCCTTCCACCTAGAGGGAGGACACCTGGGTATCTAACGCTGACCTGTGAATCCCATGCTCAGAGCAAACACCTAGCCACAAGGTCCTGCACCTCTGAGTATCAAGGTGGCTCTGCTCCTTTTGGATTTGGCTCTGGACTCAAATTTATCTATGTATAGTATGAATTTCCCTTCCCATAGGCTAGAGATATTACTACTTCTGCACACCTAACATATACTACTAAGAAAATTACATTAAAGACTGAGGCTGTCAGTGCACGAGATAAGTGTATCAAAGAACCTTCTGCATATTCCTTTAAGATTAAGATTTAAGATAGTATTTTTAACACATTAAGTGGAAATATTATTACGAGTATCTTAGAATGTTAGTCCATAGGGTTTCCTTTTTGTTTTCTCAAACTTCAATCACACTTTTCTTGGTCTTTCTTTTGTTTTCCTATTTATGTCAAAAAGACCCTATCTAGCACTGACCAATTTTTATTAAGTATGGTAAATTTCAGGATGATTGTAAAAATATAAGTTACTTTAAGGACAAGGTCTTTCCCATGCTACCTATACATTTTACTGCCCTGGTGACAAACATTCATATACTAAAGATGCTAGCTTTCTTCAACTTCTCTGTATAACAAAGAATTCATATGAGTGCCTTTTGAAATCAAAATTATGTATAAGCATGCTATAAAACCATTCATTTTTAAAAGATTTTATTTCTTGAAGTAGGATGTTTGGAATAAGGAGCTCTGCCCAATGTAACAGTTTATTGCAAAGCAATGAAGCAATTAACTGGGCTAGTAAAGTGGTGATAAATGAGTTTGAAAAGTAAAAGTATATATGATGACAACGACTGGAGAGCTTAATTCACACTTCTCCTTCTGTTGTTGTTTCAGGCTTCATTGTTGTAGCTTAAACAAAGCCACAGCACAATTTTCAATATAAAAACAAACCAAACCATAATATATACAAGCCTTCTTTCCAACTTTTACAAAACTCTCTCTCTCAAACAAGAGGCATCAGTGTTTTTCAAATTTTACAGGGGAGAAGCACAATCTGTTTGTTCCTTGTTGTGATTTAGCCCCAGTCAGCAACCAAGCACCACACAGCGGCTCACTCACCCTCCCCCCTGGATGGGATGGGGGAGAGAATTGGAAGAGCAAAAGTAAGAAAACATGTGGGTTGAGATAAGAACAGTTTAATAATTGAAATATAATAATAATAATGATAATGAAAAGGAAAACAACAAAAAGAGGAACAAAATCCAGGAAAAACAAGTGATGCAACCGCTCACCACCCGCCGACCGATGCCCAGCCAGTCCCCGAGCAGCAATCGCTGCCCCCTGGCCAACTCCTCCCAGTTTATATACTGAGCATGATGTCATATGGTATGGAATAGCCCTTTGGTCAGTTTGGGTCAGCTGTCCTGGCTGTGCCCCCTCCCAGCTTCTTGTGAACTTGGCAGAGCATGGGAAGCTGCAAACATCCTTGACTAGGGTAAGCACTACTTAGCAACAACTAAAACATCAGTGTGTTATCAGCATTCTTCTCCTACTAAATCCAAAGCACAGCACTATGCAAGCTACTAGGAAGAAAATTAATTCTATCCCAGCTGAAACCAGGACATCCTATTAACAGGATTTATTATTTTAATTATTTTAAAGCATTCAGATTCATTTTAAAGGAGGAGTTACAATGGTTATTTTATAGCAATCGCACATATTAGTTAACAACCTATGAATTCCAAAAATGGAATATAACATATTGGCTATAACAAAGGTTGCAGAGCTTTTTTCAAATTATTTTTAGGAAGGCAGCCTTTAGGTTAAATGTCTCCATGTTTGTCTTTGAAATAAAAATGAAGAAATAAACACTTCATTATGACTAAGAAAAAAATCATACACACATTCAAAGTATTAATTTTGGAACAGAGATAGAGGAACAAAATCCAAAATTTGAAATTAATTTTAAAATAATTTTTATGAAAAATTGTGTAAAACTCTCTCTGAAAAAATTATCTCTGGAAGTTATACGTAAATTCACTTGTATTTAAAACTATTCTATTGTCATGATCAGTTCACCTAATTTAGCTGTAACCTCACCTAAAAAGGTCAACTTCTCCACAAGATAATATGAAATCCTATGAATCTGCAAAAATGTAGTTTTACTGCAACATAAGAGTGACATGGTTAGATCAAGAGTGTGCAGTACAGATGCTGCCCTTATATTAAGTACCACCTTTTCTCTTCTAACCTTTTGCAGCAAGTAACAGCTTATTTCCTCGCATTACAAAGTCACATTTCTTTTGACAGAAGTAACATGTTGAAGTGCAGCTGGTTACTAGAGCCTTGACTGGACAAAGGAGTCAGGCAGCATTACAACGGGATTTCTATCTGCAAAATCTTGATGGAGCAAATACCCCAAATACACTGCTACTATGTCTACTCAACCAGCTGGTTCACAGAATCAACAAATGAAGTCTGTTTTTCAAAAGATTTCTATGCTCTGTCTCCTTTTCCCACTCCACCTACCACCACAAATCTAGCTCTTCTCCTTTCCCCTCAATTCCTTAAGGCATTGCCTCACTAGGCAAGAGACAGCAAATAATGTGACTAACGGGAAGCTGTGCTGCGCAGCCAGCTTTGCAGCAGATGAATTCTGCCCTTTTTCAGCGAAGGCAATAAGCTGGGTTTCTTTCCATTAACTAGCTGCCATTTGCAAGGAGTGACATTATCTTTGAGACTTCTGCCTACCCTCACATTAAGATGAAAATGGCCCATGGGTTTTAGAGCTACCAGGGAAATGGCAGAGGTGATGCAGAACACAACTGCATAAACTTGGTCCCTTTAGGAAACCAAACTAAAAGCAAATGCTTTATCTATGCTACTGAAATTTGCAGGCAGCACTATACACCCACCCAAATGGCTTTCACAGATACACTGAAAACGGTGCAAAATGGGAACTGGAGCAAGAATAACCTGTGCATAGAATTGGCTTAAATTCTGTTTTACATATGTTTCTCTAACACAAACTGGGTGTACATGAAAGCATTAGAAGTAGTAAACACTGGTAAAACTGTAGAGATGGGAAAAAAGACACGGTTTTCTCCTCACTACTATGTTTCCAGTGAACACCACTTTGTTTCTCAGAAAATTAAGTAACTGACATGAAGATTTTAAATCTGAATGCATGCATAAAGAATATCGCCTTTATAAATGACATGTAAATAAACAGAAAATCAACAAACCAATATAGACATCTCAACGTATACAGATATTAAAAACAGTATCATGACATTTCAAAGAAGAAAAATAGTAAAAATATTAGTTTTATTCACACCTCAAAAAGGTTCAAAATAAAGTTCAAAATAATAAAAGAGGTTTAGAGGTAAGCGATGAAAATGATTAAGTATGTACAGAAAAATGGGTACAGCTGCCTTGTGTTTAGAGAAGACAATAAAAGGAAGAAAAATAATGCTTAGTACCTCTGACTATAAATTACATGCTCCTGTTTACATTCTTGTAATGCAAACCCAAGAATAATGTCAATGAAATCAAAAGCCAGTGTTTGACTGATCAAAGCAGAACTCTGCAATCATAAATGAAGTGTATTGAATTTACGCTAGCAAATCACCAATAAGCTATAAGTTTCACTACTGCTCAAAACCAGCGAAGGCATTTATTCTCTTACTAGAACAGACAAATCTCCATTAGCTGGACTTCCTAACTGAAAAAAAAAGTCATACGCAGCCAAAAGGTAAGCTAATTGTCTACTTTGAGACAGGACACTGCCTTTGCTATACTGCATAACAAACCCATGATCTCAAGGTATTTTTTTGGTAATAATATAATTAGAAGAGCTGTTGCAATTTCAAGTCATCTTTAGGCTAGGGTAGTCAGTTGTTTAGGTCATACATACTAGAGGAGATAGAGTGTCTCCCCTTGGACAAATTAGCGTATATACTAAGATACATCTTTTGCATTTTTAAACAAATCTTAATTTTGCAACTTTCTTGCTGCATTAAGATGGCTTCCTGCATTGCAGGTTTTACATACAATGTTTCAAAATAGTTTTAAAATATTTTTTCAACAATTTGGTTGTTTACACTACTGTCTTCAAGCTAGCTGACATTTTATTGCAGAGACCAGAACACAGCTTACTAAAATAGTAATACGCCAGCTTTTATGCCAGCTTCCATGATTTTATATTATACTTTGTAACGAGTAAAATATTTCCTTCTTCAAAGTTAGTAAGACAAGAACCTCAGCTGCAGAGAATGGAGTTTGTTGAAAAGAAGGATGCTGAAAGGATTCCTGGAAAAAGCAAGCAATGGTAAAAATCAGGACACTCTTCCAAAGGCTGGGAAGAGCATAAATAAAAGGAGGAAGCCATAGATGGTAACAACAAAGACTGCTAAAAATCCATAGTATATCATAATTCAAGATAAGAAAAGATAATGGAAAGAGGACAAAAGTGAAGTGGAGAGACTGAAGAGCACAGTAAGGCTATACATGCATGTGAACTTGAGGGCTAGTGATCTATTCTGTGCTAGAGAAAGGAATTATAGCAATAGTCAGAACGACAATCTTGCAATCAAAAGGTTCAAGCAAACACAAATATATCTGCATTAACCTTAATCTAACTGGCATGAATAACAACAGACATGAGAAGCTGAAGCACAGACTCTAGCGTTACCTATGCTAGCCCAACAAAGAGATGTATACACAGCCTGCTAAGCTAATACTACTGCATCTTTACTTGTTTCTAATTTTACTAAAAAGTAATGTAGGCATGTTTCATTGCAGCTAGACCTTTGACTATACCACTGTTGTTTCCTGTCTTACTTCAGAGAGATGTCTTGGATTTAGTGCAATGAATTCGTATACCCACACAAATGTCACCTGTAATATGCATTCTGTCTGGAAAACAACTACTTAGACTACCTCATGATACATCTACGTTGCAGTGTGATCGAGAAGTGCAGTAGTACAAAAACATACCTGACCGAGCTTTAATGTAGTCAAGGCATGTGACAATCACTGCAAAAATATGATTGTCTTGCATGGAAGCCCATTCCATCCAAATAAATGGCTGGAATCCCCTGTTGTCTTTGCAAAGTCCATGCTGAAGCCTCTTGTTACCTTATCTTCATTACAACACCTACTGTTCAAGCTTACTAGATTAAGTCTGCCTCATATATGCTATATAATTGTGCTGCACTAACTCTTTTCAAATAACCCAAGTGAAGATGTAATAGGCACAGAGGAAAAGGAAAGAATTTTGGCAGTAGCATGGAAGAAAAGAAATGAGAAGGCTAGAGATTCTCCCCTGTAAAACAATCTGTCTTTCAATAACAACGTTTCTTACTTTTGTCTAATTCATGCACATATCTAGCAAAAACCGCTCTTTTTTTTCAGTTAATTTCAAGTATCATACTACTATCATGCCACAATTAGGGAATCTATCAACTGTCCTTATTTGACAGTTTGTGTTATTTTGTGATAGGAGATACACAGAAATATATAGCACAATTGGGGGTCCAAAAGAACTTACAGCCTCAAAGGTCAGTAAGACTGAGGTAAAAGAAAAGACATATCAAAGGTTTCTGTAGATTGAAAACTGTCGGCGGGGGGGGGCAGATTTAGATTGGAAGTTACAACGTACTAACTACAAGACTGTTCATACAGAGCAATACTGCAGAGTAGCTACCACCCCGGTACATTCAGACCCTGTCTTAAAATCAATTACAGACATCTTACTAAACTGTTCAAGGTTAGGACANTGCCTTCAAGGTCTGTGGCCTGCTGCTAAGGTACCCTCAAAAAGTTAAGAAAAAGAAATCTATTGCTAATAGGCTTAAATTTGCTATACAAGAGTCTGCACAGCTGTTGGAAAATTTTTAAAAGTGTACAAATCCAAAATTATGACCACTGGCTCAGGAATGTAGGAGAGTTAACAAACAGCAGTAATAGAGGAAGTCTAGGAGACGAAAACCA